>PVKS010025132.1:0-30225 GCA_004027875.1 Aplodontia rufa | reverse complement strand
GGTGTGTGTTTGTGTGTGGTGTTTGTGTGGTGTGTGTGTGGTGTGTGGTGTGTGTGTAGTGTGTGTGTGTGTGTGCGCGCACGTGAGCGCGTGTGTGCTATTGGCGGCTGAACCTGGGGGAGTTGAACACTGAGCCACATCCCCCATCCTCTTTACATTCTATTTTGAGTGAGGCAGGGTCTGGCTAAGTTGCTCAGGGCCTCGCCCGGTTGCCGAGGCTGGCTTTGAACTTGGGATCCTCCTGCCTTGATCTCCCTAGCCTCTGGGGCTGCAGGCGTGCGTCCCCGTGCCCAGCTCCTATTCTGATTCCTAACCCCACCCCAAGAAGGGCCTGCTTTGGAAACTGGGAGTTGAGGGGTGGGCAGCACCCCAGGGTCATGCAGCAGGGAGGGGCGTGGGCCCTGGACAGGCTGGTGACAGAGGTGTTCAGCAGCACAGCCCCTTCCAGCTCTGGGGACCCTGAGAGGACCTCAGCTGGGGAACAGAGTGTGCCGCGTCCGGTCCTGAGACAGGGCTGCTCCTGAGGGACCTTGGCTCTTCTAGGGCAGAGCCCCATCTTCTGCTGGGAGTCACCCGCTGCGAGGAGGGGGCTGCGGTGACCCCGGCTTTGAGCCACGCAGGCTTTCCCAGGGGAGAAGGGCTCACTGTAACAGGCCCAGGCGTCTTCAGGGGACGGGGCTGTTTGTTTTAAGGACAGTTCCTCTGTGATAGATCATTCGGCCAGGGAGCCTGCCAGGCCGGTGACGCTTCATCTAAAGGGCAGGAGTAACCTAATAAGTCCAATTGGATTTGGCCAACTGGAGTCTGTGCGTCTTCCAGAGTCGGTGCCCTGGGATTTGGCTGAGCCCGGGAAGGACGTGAGGGTGGGGACGGAGTTGCCATCCAGCGCTGGGACAGCAGGACACCGGCCGGGTGGGCAGGTGCCCCAGGGCCGGGCAGGACAGTGACCATCGCCCAGGGAGAAGGAGAGCGCCACTCTGGACCCCATCCCTGCCCCGGGCCAGAGCGCCCCTTCCTCAGGGGCGTGGGAACTCAGGGGGGCCTGGCGGGGGACGAGAGGGAGCCCCAGAGCGAGGGCTGGGTGGGGCACCGCAGAGCCGCCCAGGCAGGTGCACATGCACACCCACACCAGCCAGACTGCACTCACACACTCGCTCACGCGTGTGCACTCACGTCACGGACTCACACGCACTTGCGGGTTGCACCACTGCACACCCCTGCACGTGCCACACAGACGCGCACTCACAGACGTGCACGCTCACACTCACACCCGTATGGTGTGCATCTCCGAGCCCTCGACACCACCAGGCAAACACCTGTGCGCACCCAGGCACACGCACCACACACACACACGCATTGCCCAGGTCCACCCAGGCCAGTGGCCCCGCGGCTCACCCCACCCTGGCCTGCTCTCCTGAGCGCTGGCCTGATGGACCTCCTTGGGCCGTAAGAAGGGACAGAAGGCACCCGGATGAGACAGCAGGCAGAGCTGCTCAGAGCTTGTGTGACAGACATGGCCCTGGTGACGTGGCCATGGTGGGGTCCCCGTGTGACTGGGTGGGCAGTCGCTGGCCTGCTCTGTGATCAAGGGGGCAACGTTAGGGGAGCTGGCAGTCTTTGGGTGCCAAGGTCATCCCTCCAGGCGGGTGGCGGGGTCAGGGCCTGTCCCAGGCTATGACTTGTGACCTCAGCAGGTGCCTTCCTGTCTCAGGCTCTGCACATTCATTTAGGACAATGCAAACTGTCCCTTGTGGCCTCCCAGGATTGTCCCTTGCAGGGACTGAGGTTGTGAGGAATCCTGGGGCTGGGCGAGGGTCGGGAGAGAAAGAGCTGGCCCTGGAGTCTGGGGACCCCAGCTGGGCCTGATGTAAAGTGTCCTGGCCAGCGTGGAGCAGGGCCTGTTTCCCCACCCACTATGACATTGTACAAGCAGCCTCCAGGGCCCTTCATCCTGGCCCAGTCCAGACTGGGGCTGATGTGACTGCACGGGGAGCCACCACATCCTAGGCTGGGAACGCACACACCTGTCCGCAGGAGGAGCCTGCGGCTCTGAGACCCCGCTTCCCATGGCTCCTCGGCAGGTTTAAATCATGACCCCGTGTGGATGGGGGTAGGGTTGGGTCCATCGGGGCGCAGAGTAGATGCGCAGGGCTTGCTGGGACCGGGGGCCTGAGCAGGGCAGGTCCTCTGAGGCTGTGAGGTGGGAGGGAGGGCTGGGGCGGGCTTGTGGGGTGGCCAGGCTTTCTGCATAGCCCAGCAGTTCCCAAGCTTGAGGGCACATCCCCGGAGCCCCATGGACCTGGGTTCGAATTCTGGTTCTGCCCCTTTGGCTGGGTCACCTTGAGCAACTCACTTGGCCTCTCTGAGCCTCTGTGTACTTACGGAAGGAGGTTAATGGTTTTGGCTCTGAGCTACTTCGGAATGTTGGGTTGCTGTGATAGAAGGTGACTTGGGGTAACTTAAGAAGAGAATTTGTGCAAGGTGTGTTCTGTGTGGTGGAGTAGTAAGGGTATGACCTGGGGAGAAACCCTGGAGGTCGTGAGGGAAGCTGGCAGGCAGGAGAAGCAGGAGGGCATCACAGTGGCCTCACAGGACGACCCATGGACCTAGCTTCTCATCAACCAGGGGGCTACACAGAGGGAGGTGTAATCCCCCAGGTGGTTCTGAGCTGAGCAGGTCCCCAGCCAAGACCGCTCTGCAGAAAGGGACAGCAGTGAGCCGTGAGCGTGTGCTGGATGCACAGACCCAGGAGCGCGACCCAGGGGGCACGGTGGCATCCACCACCGCTGCTCTGCCCCGACCAGGAGCTGCACGCACGCTGGTCAGAGGACAGGTGCCGGTGCAGGGCAGGAGCCCAGGCGGAGCCCCCCTCAGCTGCAGCAGAGGGGACAGGGCACCTGAGGTTGTCCAAGGTGCTCCTGTCAATGGCTGTGGCCCCGGTTCACCAGGGCCCCAGCATCCCGAAGGAGGGGAATGACACCTAGCCAGCCCCATGACGAAGAAGACCCAGGAGCCAGGCTGTGGAGGGGGCAGCGCAGACGGCTCGGGGACCGAAGCAGCGCATTTGCCTGGGATTTTTCAAATCTAAATCACAGCACTCATTTAAGAGCCCGTCCATCACGATGACCTAGAAATGTGACTCAAAGGACTTGGGATAATGCCATCGGAGGGGTCATGACGCCCTCCCGATTCTCTGACAGGCACGCGCGTACATAATCATCAGAACGCATTTTCGATATTAAGTGGCTCAGCAGTCCTGCGGGGTCACTGTGGGTGACTCTGGCATTACTCACGCCTGTCGCTTCTCCGTGTGCCCAACTCACCTGGGACAACAAGAACATTTGGAAGCTGCGTTTTGAAATCGATCAAGACTTTTTAAATTATTTTCTTTGTGGAATCCGTATAGAATCGGCTGTTTTGAGGATGAGCACTCCCTCTGGCTCTTTTGTTTTACTTTTTAAAACATATGGGACATCTCACCGTTCCGTACATCTTCAAGTGCACGATTCATGGACACCAAATACGCTCACGGTGTTGTACAAACATCAACACCAGTCATTTCCAGAACCCTCTCATCCTCCCAAACAAAACTGTGTCCCATTAAACACTAACTGCCCGGGCGGGGCAGCCTCTCCTGCTTTCTGTCCCCGTGGGTCCGCCTGTTCTAAACACTTGGATGGGATCAGTGGAGATTTGTGCTGAGCTCACTCCGTGCGAGGCTGAACAGAACCCCACTGTGTGCGCATTCGACATCCATGAACGCTGGGCTGTTGCCCCGTCTCGGGTGTCCTGAGCAGTGCTCTGTGAACACCGCTGAAATCAGAAGGTGGGAGTCGCAGATGGAGGCCGAGCCTCAGCTCTGTAGGGCTGGGCCTCCCGAGGAGGGCTGCAGCTAGCAGGAGGAGGACTTCTCTCAGGAAAACTGGCTGGATCGCGGCCTCAACCAGTCTCCAGTGAAGATGCTCACGGTCTTTGAGCAGCAATTCCACAGTAAGGAATTTATTCAGCGGGAACTGAGGTGACGGGGCCCAGAGACCGTCGCCCCAGGAGGCACCTGGCGTCTGATTTAGATCAAAGGCCCTGGGGGACCAGCAGTTGTGGGAAGCAGCTTGACTCTGCTGTCCCTTCTGCACTTGAGTCCAACTCGCGGAGGAGAGCAGAGTGCCTCTGTCCCCGGAGACCTCAGCACGTTGCAGGGAGGACTCTAGCCACACCTGGTTGGACTTTGTCACAAGATGTCACCTGTCACTGGTTTGTTCAGATCCCAAAGGGAATCATTTCCCAGCTAATTGCTGTCTCCCCAGCCTCTTCAGCTCCCCTAAAGCCACTCACTGGTCCCCTGCAGAGTGGTCATCACTGGAGAAGAGGGGCAATGAACTTCCATGTCCATGCCCCTTTCTGTTCCCAAGGACCGGCAACATCAGGGAGCAAAGAGCAAGTCAGGGCCAGATGACATCACCTCGAAGGACACCGCCTCCGCTGGGGATCAGGCCGGCTCACACCCTGTGAGCAAAGCGTCTGTCCTGCATGCAGGCCAAGTCCTTGGGCTGCCGGTGCTACGGCAGGACGAAGCAAGCCACGCTGTGATGGCCCTGCTTCGCAGCCTGACCGTGAGGTAGAGCATCTCGGCCAGCCACCCTGGACAGAGCATCGTGAGGCCTGGGCACCCTGGAGAAGGGGGCTGCCTGGCCAGCCTGTGGCCTCTGGGCCTTCGGGTGATCACTCCTCAGGGGGCCTCGTGTTTTACATGGCAACCGCGGGGCCATCTTTGGTGTCTCGGCAACGTGACAGCTAGGCTGTAGATGGCACGAGTGCGGCTGCCCTACCTCCGTGTCCCCATGAGCAGGGACCTAAACCCCACCGCCAGGCCCTTGTGGGAGTTGCACTTCTCACGTGGCTCCCGTGGCCACATGGACAGAAACCCCCGCACCTCCCCGCTGACCTGCTCCCCATCCCCAAAGGTCCCTCACCACTGGGCAACAAGGCCAGTGCAGGCCCAGTCCCCACCTGCTCACCTACACCCACCATGTCACCTGAAAGGTAGCTTCAAAAAACTGCCCACTGTGGGCTTGGGAATTTAGCTCAGTGGCAGAGCACTTGCCTAGCACCCGCAAGGCCCCAAGGCCCCGAGTTCGGTCCTCAGCAGTGGAAAAAAAAAAGAGTCCCCGAGTGGACCAAGACATGCCCGGGGCAGGAGGGAGAGGGAAGTGACCACAGGAGCCGCGCCTCTGCTGAAGACAAGGCAGACGGCCTTCGCGGCCGCTTGCTTTCCAAAGTCTGCGAGGTTTACAGAAACCAGGCACTGGAAACAAGGGAGACTTGAGGGAATGTCTGCACCTGCTCTCAGGCAAGACAGAGGTCACCACAACGTGGACGCTCACACCCGGTTCCCCTCTGGTCAGCTGCGACCAGGTGGCTGGCTGTGGAGTGGCTGGAAAGAACCGTGCGTGAGCACAGGTCACTGCTGGGAGAGTTGATTTGTGTTTGGTGGTGTGGTATTTTCTCTTTTCAATAGAGCCAAGCGTGTGGCGCACCCTGTAATCCCAGCAGTTCGGGAAGCTGAGGCTGGAGGATCGCAAGTTCAAAGCCAGCCTCAGCAACTGAGCAAGACCCTGTCTCAAAATAAAAAAAATTTAGAAAGAGGGAGAGTCGAGGGTGTAGCTCTGCGGTGGAGCAATTGCCTAGCGTGTGGCAGGCCTTGGGTTCCATCCTCAGTATTGGAAATAAATGAGTAAAAACCCAGTGGGGTTAACAATCGTGAATACTGGAACATCCTGGAGGACGAGGCCTCCTGTGGAAAGGAAACTTGCTCCATCATCCCTCGCTCAAGAGAGCAAAGCTGGGCAGTCGCTCTCTTCTTTACGGATGGATAAAGGCAGCGAGCGGCCAGGCCAGAGAGACTGTGCTCCCGCGTCCAGGGCAACTGCTCAGTACACACAAGGCCCCCACAGTGAAGACCGTGTCCTCCGCTCCTCCAGCGCAAGGCCTCCTCTCGCGGTTGTAGAAACAGTGCTGCGGCCCAAGCCCCAGGCATTGACCAACACCTTGGGTTAGGAGACTGCGCCCTCCAGACGGGGCCCAAACCTGGTCTTCACGCTGACCTTGGCATCCATGGGCCTGGAGAGCCTCTGGCCTGCTCCCCGAGTGGGGGACTCACCCCACCTGCCCTGCAGAGCCTGCCTTCCTCGTCCCCTCTTGTCTTCATCAGTGTTCACCTTCAGAGCAGGCCCACGGAGCCACGTCCTTCCTCGTGCCCATCTGAGCCGGTGGTGAGGCTGGGGCTCCATGCTGCCTGGGCCTCAGTGGGCCTGGGCCCTGCGGCCTCCCGGATTCGCTGGCTGCTTCTAGCCGGATCGTCCCGTTCTATTTTGGAGGACTTTTCTTTCTGGATGTTTTCTTCTGGCTGAAAACATTTATTACCACACATTCTCTCTTGGGAAGGGAACATCTGAAGGTGATTCTGAACTCTCTTGGGTAACAGGGCAGAAATGCAGACAGCCCGTTTCACAGATGAACGTTCCCCAGGGGGGAATGAAGGTCTCTTTTCTCCCTCGTCACAGGGAAGACTTCTGAAAGTCTGAATTATCTGCAGGTTACCTTGTGACAGTCTTCGCTATAAAACCCACTGCTGATCTTACGAGGCTCCTTTATTACACTGAAACAGAAAGATGAGTGTAAACACCCCAATTATGAATATCCCCGCTTGGAGGATGTGAGCTCAGGCACAAAAGACCGTTCTCACTGCGACTGTCTTAGGGAAGAGGATCTGGCTGGCTTGTAGGTCCTTGGCCGAGAGCCTGTTTCCATGTCCCTGAGTACTGCGTGGGCTGCGTGACCACGCATCTCACCCCCAGGTCCAGGCAGTGCCCTGCAGCAGGGGGGGGGTGCCTCTTTCCATCCGTGCTGGGGCTTGGCCCAGCCTGCTCAGGCTTCCCGGGGCCTGGAAGGGCCATCCTACATTTCCACACCCCCCCAGGCTAAGCTGGCCCGGGGTTGATTTCTTTGCCTGGGACTCAGTCGCCTCCACCATGAGCAGAGTGCTGGGCCCCCACCCCTTCCCTACACCCCAGATGACCCACACTAAAGGCCACATTGGGGACCACGCTAGGGCAGCTGGGACCTGGCTCTCTGGGGATCCTCAGTCCAGCCCCCAGGACTCTTCCCCTCCTCTACATTGTTCTCCCCATCCCAAGCCGATCCTGGTTCCCTTGGGCCCAGGACACCTGGCACCCCTGGGCTCAGTTGTGAGGAGAGAGGCCCGTGTGGCCCCCACAGAGTGAGGCTGTGCCCTTCCTGCAGTCGGGGCAGAGGCGCACTGGGCCTGACCCACCCTGGAACCACCTTCCCGCGTGTTTGAGGGCACCTGGGAGTGTGTAAGAGAGCCTCGCACCCTCCCTGAGTGTGGCTTGGGAGGGCCAAGGCCCCAGAGGACAGCAGGAGCCTCCCCAGGCTCCAGGGACTGAGGCTGGCTGCAGGTGACTGGCCCCCGCCTCGGCTCCCGCTCCTGGTGAGACCGCAGATGAAAGCCGGTTGCAGGCTGGAATCTGGAGGGCTTCATCTGCAGAGTACGGAACATGAAAGCCAGGCGAGGCCGGGACCAGGCCTCTGCTTCCCTTTCATCTTCGTAGAATCAGCTCATCTGGGGCTCTGAGTGGCACCTGGTCCCCTGCCCTGACTCCCACTGCCAGGGCCCCAGGGAAGATGTGACTGAGCCCAGTCCTCAGAGCCAGGCAGCTGACACCCAGACACGGCCCCTTGAGGCACCCTGGAGCCAGCCTGTGGGGACCCCTTTCAACCCACACCCTGTGTGTCCCGGAAGGTTCTCCAGCCCCACTGCAGCTCTGTGGGCTCTGGATGGAGAAGGCCTGGCCCACCTCCTCCTCCCTTCCCCACACCTTTAGGTTGGAGTGACCGCTTGGACCCTCCCTGGGAAATCGAAGGTTTCTGTCCTTCCTGTGCTGTCCTTGCGAGGTTTGGTTAGGACCAACCCACTCTCAGCGGCCCCAGATCCGGGTAAGGCACCTGCCCTGGCCTGGCCAATCTGGTTGACTTAGAAGGAGGCCTGAGACGCGGTTCAACACGTGGGCAGAGAGTGAACCATGTGTGTGAGTGGCTGAGGCAGCGGGAGAGGTGGGAAGATGGGTCAGGGTCAGTTTGGGAGAACCTCGGATGCAGTGATAACACATCTGAACCGGCCGGGCACGGTGGCGCACGCATGTAATTCCAGCGACTCAGGAGGCTGAGGCAGGAGGATTGCAAGTTCACAGCCAGCCTCAACAACTTAGTGAGGCCCTGAGCAACTTAGTAAGACCCTGTCTCAAAATAATAAAACAATAAAAAGGACTGGAGATGTGGCTCAGTGGTTGAGCGCCCCTGGGTCCAACCCTGGTACCAAAAAAAAAAAAAAAATTGAACTTCATCCTTGGAGAATAACAGAGCTACAGAGGTTTCCTGGCAAGACAGGGTCACTGTTGGGATTTGCTGTTTTGGAAAGCTCAAGTCCACCCCCCACCTGGAGCCAAGGCTCTGCGCACGGAGGACTGGGGTCTCTTTCGTGACATCCAGGCTGAGCAGTAGAACCTGGCCTGGCTTGGCTTGTAAGAGACCCTGTGTGCCTCCCTCCTGCTTGGAACCCAGTGGCCATGCCATGAGGAAGCGCAAGCAGCGGCAGGAAGGAGAGGGCCCTGGCAGCCCACGCTGAGCCCCCGGTGACACTGGCTGGGGCAGAAGCAAGCCACCCCTGCGCGGATGGGTTGAGGAGGACTCCGCTGGTCTCCTTGGTCGGGGTGAGCCCTAGATGCAGCCTGAGCTGGGGCCAGGGCGGTGGCCAGGGGAAGCCTGGTGCAGGTTGGACAGCTGTTTCTGGGCCTCATTTCCTGAAAAAGTCCCAGCAGCCTGCTGCCCACTTGCACCCCACAGCCAGCAGCTTGTGACCCTGGTGACGCAGCCAGCGTAGGGGGCCAGCTGGGCAGGGGCTGCCGTCTGGGCTGAGTGCAGCCAGGACAGCTGCACTCCCAGAAAAGGCTGGCCTGGCGGCGGTAATTGACAATGCCCTTCCTCCAGGAAGCCAGCCTCACTGTCCAAATATAATAACATATTTGAGAATTGGATTCTTTCCCCTTGGTCACCGCGTGTATTGCTGTGCGTGCATCCTGGGGGAGGGCCGATGACAGCTCTTGCCCTAGGGATCTGGCGACCTGACTTCTTCTTTGTTAGTGTTTGTGTTCATTTTTATACCAGACCAACATCTGTAAAAAATACCTAAGGGCCACAGAGGCTCCTTTCCCTGTGGTCCACCTTGCTCTGGGCCTGCTTGGGAGCAGCTGAGAGTCTTGGTTCTGGGGGGACAAGTTGCACCAGCCCTCAGGACTGCCCCACGGTGCACGGTGCTCAGTTTAATTAGAGTTGCAGATAAACAAACAACTGTTGTGTGGGACATTCTTGTATTCAAAACTTACTGGGGCTGAAGCGGTGGCTCAGCAGTTACAGCACTTGCCTGGCATACGTGAGGACATGGGTTCAAACCCCAGCACCATGTACACAACCAAGTATTGGAGCCAAGAAAGCCACATGAAAAACTAATAAAGTTGATCCCCTCCGCCCCCTGCCATCCCTCTCCAAAAAAAAAAAGAAAAAAGAAAAAATTACTTGCTGTTTGCCTAAAATTCAGCTCCCAGTGCGCGTTCTGGGTTTGTATTCGCCTACCTTCACCTGAGCAATCGGGCAGGCAGTTTGAGGTGACATGGGGCCCACTGCACAGCAGGAGGGACTCGGAGGAAGGTGAGGTGGCGTGGGCAGGAGGGCCCTGGGGGAGCCGTGAAGGAATAGCCAGGTCTCCCATGGGGACTCGGAGGCAGTGCCCACACCTGACCAGGAAGTCCAGGAAACCCTCAACCCTAGGAAACTGGGGCGGATGGGGCCCTAAGTGGAGGCTCCGGCACAGAGCCACCAAGGCGCGTCACCAAGGCACCTCCAGAAGCGCTCGCCTGCGGCACTGGCCAGTGTGCCCACACTGCGGCTCTCCAGGGCCAAGCCCACAGCGGTTCCCGGGCCTCCCGTCTGGGGCCAGGCTGGGAGACAGTGCCGCTCTCGGACAGGAATCCGGTGTGCTCAGCAACCCGTGCGCCCTGGCTCCGGATTCTTGGTGAGAGGCGATTCAGAGGAAGCTCACGGCCTTCTTATTGAGGTCCAAGAGCAGGCATAGCGACGCACTGGCCTTCAGTGTGATGGGTGCTCCGGGGGCAGGGGCGGAAGGGACTAATGTGTCACACCTTAGATGGGGCTGGCATCTGCCGCTCAGCACCCATTCCTGTGTCTTACGCACAGATGACACACCAACCAATGGTTTTATGTGCCCAGTTTGTGTAGTCCCTTAAAGTGTGCCCGTCTGAGAAGTAGGCAGGAGCCAGACTTTGGCCAGCTTCTCTGCAGGGCTCAGGCTGTGGGGTGGAAATGCCACCAGCGCCTCCAACACTGTCCCCCTCCAGCCTTGGGCCGCTGCCCCCGCTGCGTCCCCTCCGGAGGTGCCCACATCCTATCAGCCAGATGTACTCACATATGGCCCGACTCAGGGCTCGGAAACAGGTCCAGCTGCCAGGGCCTGCGCTGAGTCACCGACTCCCCGGCCCCCACGGGCTCCCCACCACAGGCAGAAGCCAGGCCAGGCGGCAGCTCCCCTTCTTCCGACTGACCGTCCAGAAAACACGGGGGAGTCCCCAAGGTACAGATGTAGTCCCAGACTCCACCTGTGCCTCTGACGCAGGGACAGTCCCCGGGGAAACTCATCTCTGTGAGCCCCTTGGGGGCAGGGCCACACAGTGGGTGGGAAAGGGGTTCCCCCAAGCTTGGTGGGTGGGGTCACACAGGGAAGAGGCCATTTCCCTGCCCAGAGCCAAGGGTAGAGGGGAGGGGGCTGGAGTGCCTGCCTCGGTGCAGGAAAGAGGAGGCTGGGCGGGTTTAGGGAGAAGGGTACGGCACTAAAGAGCCCAGGGTGTTTAGGGGACCGTCAAGGACTGCTCTCCTGCTCTCCTCACCCTAGAGGGGCGGGGCCAGGGTTGCTCAACGTGAGCCCTGGTGGCCTTGGTGCAGGAGCTCGGTAACCAAGAGCTGACCAAGGCCCTGGGAAGGCATGGACTCCGCATCTGTCTCCTGTCCCCCGCTCGCTCGCCTGACGCCCACCTCCTGGGCCGTGGCGGCTTCACAGGGACTCTGCACGGGCTCTGCGGAGCACACCATGTGGACAACCCTGGGAGGGCCCTGTAGAAACAGACCCACCGCACCCCAGGCACCCGAGCCCCGCTTCCCTGGGAACCCAGAGCCTCCAGCTTTGCACGAGGGGTCGTGGGGAAGCTGGGAGAGGTCTTGGAGGGTCTGGCTATGCCCTCCTTTCGTCGGCCACCATGAAACAGGTTGCCTGTAGGGCCCCTCAGAGGCAGAGCCCGCCAGTTCCCTCAGCGAAATCCAGTTTCCCCTTCCTCTGCAGACTAGTAGACCTCACCGCAGGTGAGGCTCCTATTCCGGAGCCTCCATTAGTGGCCGTGGCTGTCCCTGGCCCGAAAGAGCAGCAGAGGTGGGTTAGGGGGTCCTCTTTCGGAGGGCTGCTTGCAGGGAAGGTGGGATTCTCCTGCCAACTGTCCTCAAACCTCCAGACCTCACCGTCCCCACCTCCCCTACTACCTTGGCCACTCAGTAAAAGCACCCAATTGAGCCAGGAGCAGCAGTGCGCACCTGTGATCCCAGTGACTCTGGAGGCTGAGGTAGGAGGATAGCAAGTTTGAGGCCAGCCTCAGCAACTTAGCTAGACCCTGTCTCAAAATAAAAAATATAGAGGGCTGGAGATGTGGCCCAGTGGTGGCACACCACTGGGTTCAATCTGCCATATCCAGTTATTTCTGTGAACTTTTCCAAAGTCACACTGAGCAGTGGAATACAGGTACTCAAAAGCACATTTGCGAAGTAAGATTCTCACAGTGACCTAACTTCAGCTTCGGCCACAAGTGCAAGCTACTGCTTCTCAGGGGTAATTCTGGGGGCTTTTTTCTGTGACCACTGTGTTACTGGATGAGTTGGGATCAGCTAGAAGTGATGGAAAGGGATAGCCCAGGGCACAGACCCTGGCAGCATTAGTCATCCACTTCCTCTGGGTCCCAATGGCAATGCGGTCACAGTGGAACTGGCAGGTGGGCACATCTGACTCGTCTGTCCAGGCCTCTCCCTTGAGGAGCCCAGCTCACCGACGCAGGGGGTGCAGCTTGTTTTGTACAAGCTATCTATTATGCATAAGATAGAAGACCCCCAATCACGTTAAACAAAAGGGAAATGAATTTCTCTCTGTGTGACGCAAGCCTGGAGGTGAGCAGTCCAGGGACCCGGGCTCAGGCTCACCCAGGACTGAGGCTCCTCTGGACTTGTTATCCGTCACCCGAAGCTATCACCTTGTGGTCCAAAGCAGTTGCCAACCTGCAGCCTTCACTCCCACATTCCAGGCCGTAGGAAGAGGAAAGGAGAAAGACCAAACAGAAGCCCACCCATGTGACCCCTCCACTTGGAATGTGAAGAGGCCACTCTTTGCCTGGCCCATGCACCACCTTCTGATGATAACCGGGTGGGCGCGTTGCGTGCTTGGGTCTCTGGTGGATCGTAGGAATGTGGGCTGGGGTTTTGGCTGCTGCATTCCTGCCAAGGTGACCATGTGGGGACGCAGCCTGGCTGTCCCTGGGAGCCCTGCTCTTTTTGGTTGTCAGAGTCAGGTTGCGTTTTCTTGGCTGTGGGGCAGAGCTATCGGGAGCAGAGCATGCTTTCCATTACACTAATGGTGATCCATGCTGTCTGCCACACGCTGGGCCGTCTTGAAGATGACGAGTTGACAGTGTCTCCCATCGGGTCAGCGCTGAGCGAGGAGCCCATTAGAACGCCGGCTGCAGGCTCTGCACAGCTCGTTCTGGGCGGCAGGGACTGTCCTGGGAGGCGCTGTCCTCCTCCTTGGTCTCTGCCTCCTCATTCTCAGAGCACAGCCTGCCCCAGCCCCAGTCGACTCACGGTTTCTCTGTGAGAAACCGAGGGAAGGTGCTTCGGCTCCTTTCCAATATTGATGTGCTCATTTATCTGCATCCTTCTGAGGGCCATTGTCACTACGCTGCCCAGGCCACCTTCCTGCCTCCGCACCAGCCTGGCTGCACCTGGGGCTGTTTTCCAGGGATTTGCAAGGTCAAGGGGGATGGGCTGATCACAGTGGGAAGTGCCTCCTGTTGTCTGCAGCATCCACTTAAGACCCGAGCCCTGGCTCCGTGACCAAGTTCTTCAGACCCTGGCCTGTAGTGACAGAATTGTCCTTGGGACCTGGAGTACACAGGAGAGAATCGCAGATGCTGCAGAGAGCCCTGCCTCTCTCCACCTGATGCAAGAAAGAGGATGGCCCCGAAGCAGAGCGTCTTCCAAGCAAGAAGGCTCTGACCAGATAAAACCTGAAGCTTCTTTTAAAGCAAAAAAGGAAATAAAAAGAGGATATCCACCTGAGCGGAGACAGTTGGGGACTCAGCTCATGACAAAGCACTCTCCTAGCATGTGCGAGACCCCAAGTCAGTCCTGGGGGGGAGGCATTTGAAAGCTTGGCAGCGTCCAAGAGACAGAATCCATGGCCAAGGGGGACTGTGCAGCCAGGGCCTTTTTCTTTTAAGAGGGAGAGAGAAGGAGAAAATCCGTTTTCTTTTGATTTTTTCATCTGGTTTTAATTTTTCCAGCACTTAGCTGTGTACATGGTGCTGGGGTTTGAACCCGGGTCCTCGCACCTGCCAGGCGAGCGCTCTACTGCTGAGCTGCCGCTCCAGCCCCTGTGCATCTGTTCTGAATTCATCCCAAGGATGTAGGCTTAGCATCTCTGCTGAGAGCCTCTTTGACAGGGAAGTTGAGAATGTGTCTTCGAGGTCTGGTGAGCCTGGCAAGGTGGACCTAGCAGGAGGAAGGAGAAGGTGTCGCGGCCACTGGGGCAGATTTCCAGAATGACAGCAGGACTCTCAACTGCTGTGAGGGTGGTGGGGCTCCCCATGCATCTGGGGGACACCTGTGGTCTCAGCCCCTGAGCTCCAGCTTACGTACAGTGACACAGGGCAGGAGAGGTGATGCAACCATCTCTGCAGGCCACAAGGCTACCCCGTCTGCCCCATCTCCACTGTCCTCTGCACTCCACTGCCATGGCAGCAGCCCTGGCAGGAAGCCACTGCGGGGTGAACTGTGGGCTTCAGATCAGAGTCTGCGGGTCCTGGTCAGGGCCTGGCTCTTACTCCCCTTCCAGCCCTGGCTGCTGGAAATAGGAGAGACCAGAGGTCAAATGGCACCCCTAGAACACCCTGCCACTCACTCCCATTTCAGTCAGGACTCTGTTCTGGAGACCCCTCGCCAAAACAGCAGCCCTCCTTCCCATGTCTCACAGCAGGTACCTGGCACTGCAGGCCAGAGCCCTGCACCTTCAGCTGTCCTGGACCAGAATCCTGGGGCGTCTGGTGTCCTTCCTCATCTCCGTGGAGGAGCTGGGTTTCTCCAGAGGGTGCCCTAGCCACACACACGAGGTTCCTGAGACCAGAGTGTGGGAGACATGGATAAGATGAAATTGTTGTCATTACTGTTTGTCCTGTAACCTGGTGACTCTGGGGTCCAAGATGGCCATTTTGAAATTCAGCCTGGTGGTGGGGAGAGTGGAGTCCCTCCACCCCACCCCTTAAAAGATAAATGATGGATAGGTAGATAGAATCAATTTTATTTTATTTTTTTTCATCCGGTTTCTGTTCTTCAGACACTTAGGTATACGTGGTGCTTGGGTTCAATCCTAGGTCCTTGCACATGCCAGGCAAGCGCTGTAATCACTGAGCCACAGCTCCAGCCTCACTCTGCCCCTTTTGAGGACATGGGTGGCATCCAGCCAGCCAGGAGTGGAGGGCCAGGCATGCTTTCAGCCTATTTCCGCCTCTCTGGAGGCCTGGAGCTGTGTGATTTCTCTTGACATCTGAATGGGGGAGGAACGGTGAGGGGGGCCTCCCTACCAGGGTGGTACCTTGGGCCCCAGCTCAGGAAGCCCATGCAGGGGAGGTCAGGGCAGCCTCTTCCTGCTGCTGCCCACCCCACCCTTTGTTGGCTTCTGGAAGTCTGAGTTGGGCTCCATGCTGAGCTCCACAGGAACCAGTCTCTCACCCACCCCTGAACCTGAGCTCTTCCACCTGGACAGAGTCAGGATTAGCTGCTGGGCAGCAAAGGAGTGTCCAGCCCTGCCACCAGCAAGGGCCTACAGCTGCCTCAGGGGACAAGTAGGCTGCCCCCTTTCAGCGAACAGCTGGGCCTGCGTTTAGGGAGCGGGTACCTCCTGCACTCACATCCTTGACTCCGGGTGACTGGACCCCTGCTCCAGCACTGGCACCGTGGGGAACAGGACCTGTGCTGCTCCACAGCACCCTAGGTGCCAGGGACTGTGCAAACGGGCCTAGCTTGGGTCGAAGAGTCGCCCCTGCCCTCTGGAAGTCTGGGTTGCAGGGTCCCCTTGGAGGCTGGGGGAGCAGCAAGAGCCGGGAATGGGCCCCGGAGGCAGCGGGCTGGGACCAGGGCTGGGACCCCAGGTGGGACGACAGGAGCCAACTCTCAGCACAGCCACAGCAACGACCTGGGCCGCGAGCCTGGGAGCCTCTCTACCGATTTGGTGGCTTGGCTCCCGCGGGGTGGTGGAGCTCTCCCCGCCCCCTTCTGCAGCGCTCGTCTCCTCTGACAGCGCCGGTCCCTGCGGTCCGCGCGGGCTCCGCGGGGCGGGGGGCGGCGCTGGGTGGGTGACGTGGAGGCTGCGGCTCCCGCAGAGGCATAAATAGCGGTGGCCGCGGCCAGAGAGGCTGCACGTCGAGGAGCCCTGCCGCGCCATGCGGTGAGCGCCGGCCGCCCCCGGTCCCCGCCCGACGCTACGCCAGGACCCGATCGCGACGCCAGGGACCGCGCGCCGGGACCCCGTCCGCCGCCCAGGACCCCCTCCGCCTCCTGGGACCCCCTCCGCCTCCTGGGACCCCTCTCCGCCACCCGGGACCCCCCTCCGCCTCCTGGGACCCGCTCCACCGCCACTCAAGGTACCCGCGTGTCCCCGAGGCGGCGCGAGCTCCTCCCGCGCTCCGCTCCCCTCCGGTCCGGCGGACCACCCTCGGCCCCGAGCCCGCGTCCCAGCCGCGTCCCTCCCTTCCAGATGGCCGGAGGCTGCGCCCCGCTGCTCGCCGCGCTCCTGCTCGCCACCGCCCTGTCCGCCACGCTGGGGCTCGAGCCGCCGGTGAGTGCGGGGACGCAGCCCCTTGGGGAGGGAGAAGGGACCGCAGGGGCCACCTGGAGGGCATTAGCTCCGCCCGCTGGAGGGGCAGCCGAGGAGCGTCCCCACCCGACCGCGTGTCCCCGGAGAGGGGACGCAGGTCCTGCGCAGGTGAGCGGCTGTTGAATGCGTGGTCAGGCTGAGTCGCAGGCTCCACGGTGCGAGCCCCGCTTTCCGGAAAGTGCCGCCCTGAGCCTCGCCCATGAGGCGAGTTAGAAGCGGATTCAGCCCCGCGGAGGGCAGCGTCGTCCACCCGGTCCTTGGCACCCTGTGAGCGTGGCGGGAGGGACTCAGGAGTCCGCGGGGGCAGCCCTGGGTCGGGGTCAAGCGATGCTGTGGGCACCTGGGCTTCCTTGTTCCATGTTGCGCCCAAGCTCCTGGGCGGTGCCCCGTGACCCTCTTTTCTCCTGTTTAAGGCCAAGGAGAAGAGAGGCTGGACCCTCAACAGCGCCGGCTACCTTCTGGGTCCCCGTAAGTGATGCGCGGCACTGGCCACTGAGCTGATGGGCTTTGGGAATCCCAGCCTTCTGGAGCCTGCGTAGCCGTCCTCCTTCTGATAATGGGTGTCCAGTTTGGGCCACGTAAAGGAAGGACCTTTTTGCACAGGGGGGTGGGGGAGTGGGGACAGGGCATGACACCAGCTCTTGACAAATACCTGCCTGGCTTGCACAGATCCCCTGCCCCACTTCTCAGCTGTCCTCACTGTGCCCAGCCTGCTAAGGTCAGCTTAGAAAACGGGGAGTGGCCAGCCCCCTGCAGAGCTGCAGCCCCAGCCCAGGAGGACTGCTCAGCCTCCAAGACCAAGTCCCTCTGGGACTCTGTCTTCTTTCCTCTAGACTTGTAGATGACCCAACCCACCCAGGCTGCACAGCAAGGAGCCCTGAGCCCTCTGCCAGCTGCACACCCAGCCCCTCTGTGCCTTCCCTTGCCCCTGGCTCAGGCAGCCTTTCTTTCTTAGACTCCTGCGACAGTTTCTTAAGGGAGCTCTCTGCTTGCAATCCTAATGCCCCCATGCTCAGCCCCAACACTTCTCTACCTCTGTCCTCCCTTCCGCCTTCCCTCTCCCTGGCTGTGGTCCCTCTCCCACACAGCTGCCAAAGTGGTCACATATATAATCACATCACAACCTAAAGTTCTCTCCAGTGGGCCCCACGCTTCCAGGACACGAGGACCCCAGCCCCTGTGGTGCTCCTGAGGCAACAGCTGATGCACCAGGGCCTGTCCCAGCCCCTGGATGAGGGCTGAGTGGACCACCCAGGGAGACCTCCCTCTCTGGTGGTTTCCGTCCTCTGCCTGTTCTCACGGTCCGTCCTGTGTGTGCGCTGTGCTCAGGAGCTGATGTGCCCTGGGGCGGGGGGCACAGTAACAGCAGGGCTGTTTCCCTCTCTCATCTGTGTGCAGATGCCATCGACACTCACAGGTCATTCAGCGACAAGCACAGTCTGGCTGGCAAGCGGGAACTCCAGCCGGGGGACGAAGTGAAGCCAGGTGAGAGGAGCCGCCTCCCTCCCCCTGCCTCCCAGCTGCAGTGAGGGTGTGGGGCACCTGCCAGCCTCCTGCCACAGCCTCAGCCTGGCCTGGCCACACCTGTCAACTGGCAGAAACAGAACCTGCAAGTCCCTGAGTGGCCACAGAGCAGCCAAGGGGAGCTATTAGCTGAGGTGGCTGACCTGGCTGTGGCCTCCAGGAGCCCGGCCTTGATCTAGCCCCTCCTCGGCTGGAGGAAGGCCCTGGAAAGTGCAGGGACACCCTCAGGTCCTTGGGTTGGCTCAATGGCCTTGCGGTGCCCAGGAGTGACACAGAGGGCACAGGTCACCCGTGTGGCAAGCTGTGACTGTTGACCTTTTCTGTTTTCTAGGAAGCTTCGACAGATCACTTCCTGAGAACAATATTGTGCACACAATCATTGAGTTTCTGACTTTCTTGCATCTCAAAGGTATTTGAAATATCACACACACACACACACACACACACACACACACACACTCCTAACACTGGACACATAGTCTATCAAGAAAGGGTTCCAGAAGCTGGGTATGGTAGCACACACGTGCAGTTCCAACTCCTTAGGAGGCTGAGGCAGAGGATGGCTGAATCCAGGAGGTGAAGATCAGCCTGGGCAACATAAGGAAAAGAAAAAGGGTTCCATCCATTACATCCACTCTGCCCTGCTGTCCCTTAAGGTCATGAGGCCCAGGATACTGGGCTGAGATCACGGCATGGCCACAACACTGTCCCTCAAAGTGTCATCAGACCAACAGTGCTACCAGAAAGAGAGAGCTTTGGGTCTAGCTCACTCCACTGGACCCATAGTTATATATGCATATATATAATCACATCACAACTTGGTGACATGGTGACAATTGAGCTCCTTTTGGAGCAATGGTATACCTCAAGCCGGGTCCTTTAGAGGACATTGGAAGCCCTGTTCTGCAAGCGCAGGAAGCTAGGAGGTCGGATTCAGATAGAGAATCCGAGAAAAGGTTCTTGACCCTGGCTGACCTAACAGGATAATCACAGGTGGAACAGAGCTCAGCGGGGAGGAGCCTGGAAAGAGTTGGGAGGCTCTGAGCATTAACCACAGGGAGGCCAGGTTGGGACACCTGGTGGGGACAGGGACGCACCACTTTGTGTCTTTGGGGGTTGCATGTGGCAGTTGTTCTGCCGTGGAGTCTGGGAGGTCCAGGCTAACTCTGGGGTGTTTTTCTTGCGGTGTGAAGGGCTCTGCCCCATGCCTTTGAAGGACTTCAGCTGGTGTGGGGATGGGGAGGGAAGCTGAGGCACAGGGACTCAGAGTGCTCCAGGCGCAGGGAGAGTGTGGGAGGAGGACTTGTGGGTGTTTGGTGTTAAAATCTCAAAACCATAACCCAGCTCCCTCTGTAGGAGCCCGGTGGAGCTGGTGTTTCCGGTTTAACTTGTGTTAATTTTCTAAGGTGGAAAGTCCTCGCTAGGAGACACCAATTTTCATTACTTGAACAGAAATCAAACTTTAAAGTATGAATTTAGGAGCGTGACAGTTTCAAATGCACCCTAAGCCCAGGAGTGAAGCCAGCGAGCAGGGGAGAGAGGTGCTCACCCTAACTCAGGGCTGGACCGCAGGGCTCCTGCCCGAGCGCCGCTCTTCTTCCCTCCGCAGAGGCGGGGGCCCTCCCCAGCCTGGCCGGACTGCCCTCGGACGTGTCCTCAGAAGACGCCCAGCCGTCCTGAGCGGAGCGGTCCCCACACCACCACCTGTGCATTGTCACGCAAAGCCACCCTAAGATGAGGATGCTCCGCTTCCATGCTGTGTTCTTCATGTAAGATGATTTTGTGTGTGTGTGATTATTTTGAGCAACAAAATAAAAAATAGCAATTATTTGGAATTTTCCACTTCTTCAGGCTTTGGCCTGTGTTTTAGAGACTCAGCCTGAGGTCAATCCCTCTACCAGATCGGCTCCAAAGCCCATGTCCACATCACAGTGTGTCTGGGTCACCTGGTATCACGTGTCCTGGGGACACCAAGGGGTTTTCATATTAAGCTGAGTCAAACAGAATGGTGAAGGTGAGTCTGTTATTGAGATGGACAAAAACACAACGGACAAAACCCCTGCCCTCGGAGAGCCACCCTTCAGGGAGGGACAAGCCGACGACCTGGCCGGGTCCCATGGGGGATGACTAGGTGGCTGCCAGGCGGTCCTTGGGCTGAGGGGCGGAGACGTGGCCAGGCAGGAGGTGGTGTGGGCTCTGCCTGGTTCACCATCAGGACGTGGCGCGAGACCCCATGTGGGAGAGCATGTGGGACATCTTGCTGCAGCACAGAGCCAGGCTCTGAGCAGACACTGGACCGTGTCAGAAGATGCCGAAAGCAAATGGGGCGAAAGGAAGAGCCAGGACACTCTCCCAAGCTCACTGGCGGGTGGGCGGGGCCTGTCCCTGGGCTCAGCTGCAGCCCAGCTGGATGTGGTAGGGTCTGAGGAGCCCGAAGGATCTGGTGGCCCACTGACCACTGCACTCTGTCTGGTGACGGCCCCTCATGATGCCTTGGGCAGCCACACAGGAGAGTGAAACCTGCCTGAGACTCCAGGCAAGCCTTCCTGAAGTGCTAGGGCTGGTCCCAGGTTCAGCTCCTCCCTCCAGTCCTGTACCCCTGTTCCAGTACCTGGTCCCCTCCTGTGACCTCCAGACTCCTGCACTTCCGGCCCAGGTGTCCATTCCCAGCACAGGTCCAACCCATCCAGGCCTGGATAGGGCCCACCCTTCACCCTTCCCAGCCTCTTCCTTCTTCACCTTTGATTCTCTCCACACCTGGGCCCAGCGTCAGGAGGGCTGGGGGCCTCATGCTCCACTCCCGACCCTGCTGCCACTGCTGGTCCGGGAACAACACTGGGCAGGTTACCTGCAAACACCACACGGCTTCTCACCGGGGCTGCGGGTCCCTGGGGAAAGGCAGGGACTCCGCCACGGAACCTGGATCCCAAGGAGCCAAAGGGGCTCACAAGGGAGGAGAAGTCAGCGTGTCTTTCCCCTCTGTGGCCCCGGGTCAGAACAAGCTCCAAACACAGCTTGCCCCTGAGCTCCTGGCTACGGAGGTGCCCGCGGCCCTGCCGTCAGCCTCCTTCACTGGGTTCGAGCCCAGCGTGCTAACACCGAGGGGCACAAACAGGGGGCAAGATTGCAGCACACTCAGGGAGGCTGTCCTAAGACCATGTACTTCCCATTGCTAAGTTAAACGGGATATTGGAAGACTTTGGAAATTTTTATTCATCTTTACTTTTACAATAGAACCAAAAGAGTCAGCATAATAACAGGTCTCACCCGCTGGCTTCTGCAAACTGCTTTAACCATGTGCTACATTTAATACTAATATCGCAACAATAATTATGGAGAAGTAATTGGACGATAGAGCTTGTCCACAATTCAAGCGGAAACACACGAGAAACTAAGCACATCTCTCCGCCTGCCAGTCCTGGTGGAGCTCACAGAGTCCTGGTGGCTCCCCAGAGACTGGACATCACACTGTAACAGCCCTGAGGAGACGCACTTCTAAATCATTTGAAAACAAACACGCAAACAAAAAACAAAACCCACGTGGCTTCTCATGCAGGGCAACACTGGCTCCAGGGGAAGCTCTCTCCCTGGCCCACACGCACTCTCCCAAGAGACTGGGGTGGCTCTGCCGCATCCTTCAGAGCACCCTGGGCAAGCGCCCCAGGCCTGATGCACACCAGAATTCGTCTTTATTTATTGTACTGGGGATTGAACCTGGGGTGCTTTACCACTGAGCTACATCCTCAGCCCTTTCTATTTTGAGACAGGGTCTCGCTAAGTTGCTGAGGCTGGCTTTGAACTTGCGATCCTCCTGCCTCAGCCTCCCGAGCCACTGGGATTACAGGCGTGCGCCACCGCGCCCGGCTGAGAGCTCAATCTTAACCAGGTTGTGTGGCTGCAGGTGGGGGCGCCTCCAAGCACTTTCTAAACTAGAACTTTCTTGCAGATGATTGAGGCTACATTGTATTTGACTCGATTTTCAACCCCTTGGACTTCAACTCGATGCGGAGAATCTGTGACAAGCATCTTCCGAATTCCTCCAGGATCATCTGCTCCGCCAGGCACTGCGAGCAGTGCTCCTTCTCCGCCTCCTCTCCCTGAGCCAGCAGGCATGCACATGTGGCCTCCACCACCTCCCAGGAGATGCAGGAGGAAGGTCTCCTGCAGGAGAGAGGGAGGGGCTACGCTCAGCAGCGCTGTCTGAAGGCCACTGGGGACCATCTGGCTGAGTTTGCAAGCCCCGCTGCCAGCCTCTTGACATCCCTCTCCCGACAGAGTCCACAATTTCTCAAACTTTGGTCCCCCACCCAAGCCAGAGACTCCTGGACTACACTGTGGAACCTGAGAGGT
Organism: Aplodontia rufa; assembly: GCA_004027875.1. Classification (NCBI taxonomy): domain Eukaryota; kingdom Metazoa; phylum Chordata; class Mammalia; order Rodentia; family Aplodontiidae; genus Aplodontia; species Aplodontia rufa. Next base: position 8,024 of record PVKS010025132.1, on the reverse strand, counting down.
AGGCAGGGTCAGGGACACAGGACTCTCAGAACAAGATGGGCCCCACAGCCAAGCCTGGCAGGGTGGCTGCCCTCCTCCTGACAGGCCACCGGGAGCTACAAGATGCCATATGGCCCCAAGGGCACGCCACACCACACTTTGGAGTTGCAAAGTCAGGATGGCCTGGCCCTCGGTGCCCTGCAGAGGCTTGGAGGTGTTTCCTGCCGAGCTCAGCTAGCAGGGAAAGTGTCTCTGCAAAGACCAGAGCCAGCAAGGGCCACTGGAGACCAGGCTCCAGGACCAGGACTCGGCCTCCTTCCCTCGCCTCCCCTGGGCAGGGAGAGTGTCCGTGCCCTGCTCTGGTGGGTGCTTGCTGGCAGAGCCCACTGATGGGTTCCGATGCCCCCAACTGAGTAAGTGGGGCTGGGCTTCACACAGGTCCGTCACTAGTGACGACTGGTCCTGCGTCACTGACCCACAGCACCGAACTCCGAGTCCTGTATAGTGAGACCGGTACCCAACCTTTGAGAGGGCTCGGATCGTGAGGTGGCCTAGAAGTCAGCAGAGGAGCGCACCCAGCCTCTGAGCCCTTCTCCCTTCAGGGTGCAGTGAGCAGCTGGGCCTCTGCTGTCTGCAGCTCCTGCTCAGGCTCTGCACTCAGAGGCGGGGCTTGGGAGAGATGCTGGCCCCCACAGAACAGGGCCGGCCCCACAGAGGACCAGAGGCAAAGCGGCCTCCCCAGCAGGGCCTCGAGGCAGCGGCCTCCTGGATGCTGCCCTTCCTCTCCGCAGCCTCAGCGCAGATGCTGCTCCCTCGCGCTAACCTCCGCCGCCTCCTTCATGGCACCTACCTGTCTCTTCTGGATTTCGGTAGTGCTGAGAATTTGGTTGGTGACAGAGGGTGGCTGCCTTCAAAATCCCTCACCTCCGCGCAGTGTGGCACGCTCACCAGGGGTTTCCATTCTGGGCTTTCTTCATAGTTTTTGCAACCAATGCATTTGCACGTGGAAGAACACATGATCTTGGCCTGGTGACATAAAATGCTTCGGTGAAATTAGGCTGTCCTGAAAGTTATCAAAACTGACGAATTCTATCTGAGCGTGAAGTGGTTCCTTGCTTGTATTTGCTCATGCACAATCCACAGTTTCCACAAAACAAAAAAACCCAACCAGATGCCAGGAGGAGTGAATGGCTGCCTGGGAGGACGGGGTGCTGGTGCTGACGGGGGTCTCGCTCCCTCTCCACTGGAAACCAGCACCGTTCTCCATCTGACTTTGGGGGATTATTGGGGTCTGAACTCATGGGTGCTCTGCCATCAGGCCACATCCTCAGACCTTTTTAAATTTTATTTTGGTCTCACTAAGTTCCCCAGGATGGACTCAAACTTGCCATCCTCCTGCCTCAGCCTCCTGAGTTCCTGGGACTACAGGCGGGCACCACCACACCCAGCTCCTTCTGACTCTTAATTTGCACAAAGCCTGGTTTGGCTGATTTACGACACTGCAGCTCCACAGCCTTTCCTTCAGCATGGAGGGTGTGAGGCGGGTCCTGCTGCTGTGCAGAACGCCCCAGGGCCAGCCCGAGGTGGGGCTCCTAGGGCAGACCCATGCTGCTTCCTGGTGGGTGCACTCCTAGCCTGGTCTTCCCTGGTGGCATGAGGCTTGGGGAGGCTGACCCCCAGGTCCACCTCCTTGCCATGCAGGCCCCCTAGGTGCAGCAGGAAGCTGGCACTGCCAACGACGTGGCTTTCACCTCCTGGGCTGCAGCCCTGGACACCCCTCTGTCCCTTGCTTCTCCAAGGAGTGGCAGCAGCTGCAGGTCTCCTGGCCTCCTGGGGCATTGAGCAGGCTACACTGAGCAGACTCTAGAGGACGGTGCATCCTCTACTCTTCACCTGCATGTCCCATGGGCCAGCGCCTGGCACTGCCTTGGCCTTCAAGAGTGAGCTTTGTGGCTATGGATGGTGGTGGGCAGCAGGGTACGTGGCTGGAAGCAGCCTCCGATGGTGCCACTCGCTGCAGTGTGGGCTTTCTGCCATCCCAGCCAGGGCTGCGGGGGCTTCTGGGACTGTGGGGGCTCGTCTTAGTCTTCTGCAGGCAAAGTTCCCAGGGATGGGGTGTGGCTCAGGGGCACAGCACTTGCCCTGGGATCGATCCCCAACACCGCCAAAGAGATTTAAGAACTAAAATTCACAGATCCCAAAGCCCCCCAGCCAACAGAGGTCTGGGCAGTGGCTTTCTCTCTGCTCCCTACAGGGCCTGAGATGCCTGCAAGAAAAATAGAGGGAGAAAAGGGAGGCGACCGTGGGCACACTGCAGGGGACAGCAAGCCCTGTGCTGCCCTGAGGTCTTGAAGACGGAGCAGAAGCTCCTGCCAAGCACGGGCTGAGCCTTACCTTGCTGGCCGGCTGGCCACTCTGCTGAGGGGCTGAGAGCCAGGGAGGCGCCATCCCTGGTCACGGTGCCTGCAAAACGATGCCAGGGACCTCCAGGCCCTGCCAGGAACAAATTGTCTCTGGCTGTGCTCAGGGGGAGGAGGCTCAGCCTGCCCCAGCCTCGCGAGCCACCAAATTGCTGGCCACTGGGTGGGACCACCACATGGAGCCACTGCTGCAAAAGGCACAGCCGCAGGGGGAGCACCGAGGGGCAAGGGCATGGGGGAGGGACGGGTGCCTAGGGAGCACCCATGGGCTTGACTCAGGGGGGCGCCCACCTCGTAGCACTCGCAGTAGTTCTTCAGGCACCCCGAGCGCTTACAGTTGCAGCCGCGGCCATGCCGGGGCTTCACGTCCCCCTTGCCCTTCCCGACTTTTGGCTGGAACGCTTCAGGATTTCTATCCAGGCAAGCCTGCCACAGAACACGGGAGGCCATCAGGAAGGTGATTCAGAAACCCGCTCCCCGGGGCTGCAGCGGTGGCTGCGTGGTTACGGCGCTTGCACTGCACGCACAAGGATGCGAGTTCGAACCTAGCACCACGCACACAGCCGAGTCTCTGAGCAATGAAGGCCACAGGAAGAACTAAAAAACTGATTCTCTCTTTCTCTCTCTCCCTCTCTCTTAAGAAAGAAAGAAAGAAAGAAACTCACTGTGGCCCCCACCCAGCCCGGCTGCCGCCTTCGGGTGAGCAGAGCAACAACCTTGACCAGGTGTGCCATCTGTGACTGTGAGCGCAGACAGAAGTCAGCGAGAGAAAGCCACTGTCCCCACCTGCAGATCCCTGCAGCACAACCTCACCCCCTCCTCCTGGGACAGGGTGGCTCACGCACGTCCTGGCACCCTTCTGTGTGACTGAGGTCCCAGCAACCCCAGAGCGAGGCTGCGGTAGCCGCTGCTCTCTTGCGGATGAGGAGGCAGAGGCACAGGCAGCTGAGTGGTGGAACCTGGCATCCAGAGCCCAGCTCTCGACCTTGGGGCCAGGCATCACAATTGGTGCCCTCCGCACACATTCCAACTGCACAGGAGTCCCAGGCACAGCCCCGTGCCCCTTCCTGACTTGAGGCACTAGCCCTGGCACCTCAGGGGCGTGCCACGGTGTAGCTCAGGAACGCTTGACTCCCTGTGGCTGACGTGTGGCGGGCAGTGCACGGGCACTCATGGGGTTCACGACGGTGTGGTCACCTGGCCACGCCTGTGCACCCTTCCAGGCCAGGCTGAAGGCTCCCCATCCCCATTGCGGCACCCAGATAGGGGCCACCCTGGCTGCACAGCTGCCCTGCGGAGCGTCCTCTGTGGCACCGAGTTGGTTCAGATGGCTGCTGCCCTGAGCTCAGCCCTTGCTTTCCATGCCATGGTCCACACGAGGTCCACCTCAGCCGGCCTGTCCACTCTACAGCAATGGACATTCCGGAGCATCCGGGTTTGGTCTCGTGAGCAAACCTTCTCTGAGAGGCTCGTGCGGGCCTGTGGTGGACATTCATACCCGCTTCTCCTGGCTGCTTTTGGGAAGGAAATGGCTGGGCCCTAGGACACACGGACGTTCAGCTGCTCTGGACTCTGCCCACACCTTCCCAAATGCTCACACTAGTCCCTATTCCTGCAGCAATGGCTGAGAGTCCCAACTTTCAAAATAAACAGTTTCTACACTTTTAAGTGTGGGTGGGCCCTTTACCTCTAAATCATACGTGGCTACCCGCAACTTCACTATCTTCTGTGCAACAGATCGGCATAGCAAAATCAACAGTTGTTTCTAACCAGTTCAGCCATAATCCAAGAAGAGAGTTGGATATTTGAGAAAACACTAACAGACCAACCTCAGCTCAGTGCATTATGTTCACCGGCACACAGCAGTCTGCAGTCCACGGTGGCTGGGTCTTCATCAAGCAGAGGACCCTGGGAAGGGCCCCTCCCTGATTATCTGTGTCTACAGAAAGGACAGCCACCATCATCTCCCGCACTGAGTCTGCAGCAGAGTGGCCTTCGGGGCCCGAGGGTGACATTTTGCCCCTCAGGAAAGTCTCAACGCCTCCCTGCACTGGAAGTCAGAGGGTACCAGACTTTAAAGCATCCCTTGGGGACTATCCCCATCTCTTCAGCCTACACTGTCCCCATGCAAGCTGGCCGGTGATGGATCCTGAACGGGGAGTGTGTGTTCCTGGACTCCACCTCAGCCGCAAAGCCGAGCCTCGCTGGGGAAGATAGAAGGCGCCCACCACTCTCGTCACAGTCTCTGCCGCAGGCCAACACCCTGCTGCAAGCCTAGAACCGTGCTGGGCTCTTCCAGCACCGAGACGAGGAATCTGCGGGTCGTTCAGCGAACACCTCAACTCGTGTGCTTAAACGTCTCACCTTCAGAGAACCTCGGATGTGTCGACCGCCGCTCTACAAGAGCATGTTCGTGTCAAACTGCAGCGTGGTGGGTTACGGAGGAGACATGAGCTCGGGGCATGGCTGAAGGGGGCAGACCCTGGTCTAGGATGGACCTCAACTTACTCTCTCACCACATCAGTATCCACGTGTGCACGATCACGTGACAGCAGTTCCCTCCAATACGTAAGTCCACGTGGAGCCAATGCAGAAGCAGCAAGCGTCTTACCTTAATGGCTTTAAAGCGCTCGATTTCGTGCCGCAGGTTGCTGCAGCAGTTGTTACAATTGCAGTTGTTGCAGAAGTCTCCACTGGCAAAGCAATCGCAGTACCTGTGAAGAAAGTCACAGCTGAGTCCCTGCGCAGGCACACCACCGGCCAGAGGCAGCACACGCACTCAGAGCAGGGCAGGGCAGGCTGGTGCCAGGCAGGGTTGGGTGGGATCTAGGGACCCCCACTTCTTTCTACAGAAAACCAGACTGTGATGACCTTCTGCGGTGACCAGCACGGAAGAGAGGAGCACGTTAGAGCCGCTGGTCCCACAGCACATTTCACAAAGCAGATCCGCGAAGATGCCCCGCGTCAGTCACTTCTGACCCCAAAAGCCCTCGGCCGCTTTTCCAGGAGCACAAGCAGGTGAGGAGGAGAAGCATCGAGCGACGGTGCCGTATGCTACCAGCCGTCCCAGCGTTTTCCCCAGGGCAGGGCCCCGCTGGGAGCAGACCCTGACCGGGTGCTGCCCGCTTCACTGGCACCCGCACCCACATGCACCAGCCGCAGGTGGGCAGCGAGCGCAGGAGAAATGCATGGCGGTGCCTGCCGTGGCTCTGCTGTGACGCACGCCACCCACACTGCAGGCTATGAGCATCAGCTCGGTGAGTGAAACCAGCCAGGCATCCACAGGACCCCGCAGCGCGGCCCGGCCTTCTCTGATGGCCGCCACTGCTCAGCTGCTTCTGCCTGCCAACTGCCATCTCTCTGTGCAGGCCTTCATGTGGCGACCGGGACCCCTGTGACCCTGCCGTAGCTGCACCCTTGGCGAGGTGTTGGCGAGCCCGTTAGCCACTCCTGGCTGCAGGTTGTGGCTGGAGAAGACAGGACCAGGATTTACGAAGAAGCACTCAGAGCCCAGGTTTTTCACATCACTGCCACCCCTCCTTTGCCATCTGATCTGGGCCATTCTCCTCCAGCTCTGGGGCTATGGGGGGCAAGTCATGGGCTTAGCCTCAGAGGAGTGAGATCGCAGCTGGACCCACCTCCTCCAGGGCTGGGCAGGCGTCCGGCAGGAGGGGGACAGGCTGTCACACAGCCGCTGAGGGGGAGTTCCCAAGCACGATGCTTTATATTCATCATCTCACGCCTAAACGCATGTCAGTCCAGCAGGAGAGTAGAGGAGATCACCAGAGGCCAACAGGACAAGAATTGTGACATTAGAGAGGTGAGCTCTGAGGGGTCTCTGGTGACCCTGAGCTCAGCTGGAGACGGGACACAAAGGCTGAGATGTAAAAGGTGTGATCTGGACTAGAGATCCCTTGTAAACGAGGGTCCCAGGATGTTGGCTCCCCAGGGGCAACTTATAAACAAACCTGCTGCACAGAGGCCCAGCGGATGCAGTCCCATTCTGGGGTCAAGGGGCACAGGCAGGTGTTTCAGAAGCACAGAGGGAAAGGAAAGTGACAGGTATGGAGACAGAAAACAGGAGTGAGCCTCGATGACCCCAAGTCAGCAGGGACAAGTGGAGCGGCAGCCTCGGGAGCCCTGGGAGGATACAGTGAGGCTTCTCTGGCTGGGTGCAGGCAACGGGGCTCCGAGGAGCGTGATTGCTAGTTGGAGTCCCCAGAGTCTTCCCATGCCCACCCTGGTGGCTGGGAGTCACTAACAAAAGGAGGAACTAAGACATCGCCTGGCTTTCTTCTCCCTTAGCCTCCAGGATCCCAGCAGGGACCTGGAAAAGCCTTCAAGGACTCTCCCCAGCTCAAGAGAGAAGGTACTCAGACGGGTGGACATTGAGGTTCCCATGAAGTCCCCCTAGCAGCGCTGCAGAAGAGGAGCCTGCCAGGCCCAGGCTCCCTGCCAGGCCCAGGCTCCCAGCCAGTTCACGCCCACCCCCACATGAGCAGAGAGGACCTCAAGTGTCCCAAGTGTGGAAGAGGGGAGAGGCCACAGAGGCAGAAGACCAGGAGGGAGGCACACATGACCTTGGGTTACTGAATCTAAACAGGAGCAGGAGAAGGGTGTGACAGTGTGGACAGTGAAAGCACTCACGGGTGCCACCAGTGGGAGGCCTGGAACAGAACACAAAGAATAAAATGCAAGAAGAGGGAGAAAGTGGGGGATCAGCCCAGCACTTGAGAAGTGAGAGTTCCAGAAACCTGGAGGCAGGTCAAGGAGAGACCGGTTCCGGAGCAGTGACGTCACGGGGCCTGCCAGGCCTAGCACCAGCGACAAGGACGCAAGACACGCAGCACCATCGAATTCTGGTGCACGGGGAGCAGTGCAGTTCTAGATAGGCGGTTCTCGAAAGCGTGGAGCAGCTTTCACATAAAGGACCAAGACGAGGAACGAGGCCAAAATCTCAGCAGCAACTCTAGAAACATCCAGAAAAGTGGCGAGGCTTCGAAAACTGCCCAGGCGCAAGTTCCGCTACCGGCTCAATCACTTCCAGGTGTGAAGCCGGACTAGGGCGCAGACCACAGCGCCTTCTCCAAGGGAGCCCCTGAGGCTGCGCCCCACCCCAACGGCGGGGTCTTGGGACACAGGAGCCAGGGGCCCAAAGGTGGAGAGAAGCCACGGACCCCCTCACACGACCCAAGAGGTGGCCAAGATGGGCCCGAAGCCCTGAAATGCATGTGGGTGGAAGCCTGTGTTCGGGGTCTGCTGTGACGGGACAGGGAAGGAGGCAGCTCCCGGTCCTCTGTGCAAAACGACAGCGCGCCCAACCTGCAAGGTAAGAAACAGTTCCCGTGAGGTCTCAGATCCCTGGGGCAAGGAGCGAAGGGTCCAGCTAAGAGTTCAACGTTCCTGGGAAGCAGGAAACAAGGAAGAAGACGCTGCTCTTCTTTTTCTTGTCACTAACTGGGTGTGTGCATGCGCATACAGATGACTAAGACCGAGGACAAACAGACTACAGCAAAAATCAGATCCAGATGCGGTAGGAGAGCGGCCTGGGGCTGGCTCATTCTAGAGGAGGGAAGCGGAAGAGCAAGGGAGCAGCGGAGGAGGAGAGCTGAGCCGCCGCCCGGC
>PVKS010025131.1:13350-30316 GCA_004027875.1 Aplodontia rufa | reverse complement strand
GGGGGGTTATCAATACAGCTAGAGGGAGGGAGTGGGGGATATCAATGCAGCTGGAGGGAGGGAGTGGGGGGTTATCAATACAGCTAGAGGGAGGGAGTAGGGGGTTATCAATGCAATTGGGAACAGGGAGTAGTCAAAGGGGAAGACCAAGGACTAGGATCAGCCTTAACTTACTTTGTCAATATCCACACGTTCATGAATGTGTCACAAGTCCCTCCAATATGTAAGACTATGTTGAATGAATTAAAAAAAAACTAAATTAGGGGGAAGAGATTTTTTTCAAAGCACCTAACAAAAATGTCATAGAGAGAGAACAGCAGGGCCAGATGGAATGGAAGCTAGACAGATGCCCACGGCAATGTGAAGGCTGAGAAGGTTAACACAACAGTGAGCTCATTCTGACAGATAGCCGGAAAGAACCAAGCCGAGCTGTCCAGCACCTCGGTGGCCACCACAGCCCGCCCACACACCAGCAGCAATCTTCTGCTGGTGCTCCAAGTTCATTTAAACCCAGTTCAGCCCCCCCCCCCCGGGACATTTCCAAAAAGACCCTTGAGAAGATTTGCTCTGCTGGCTCCCACCGCTCTGGCTGGCTCTGCTCAGTCCCCAACCTCAGTCACCCTGCTCCAGGGCAGAACAATGGAGTCAGGGTGTTCAGAAGGGGCTGTTGGACAAGAACCCCCAAAGGCGGGGTAGGGGCGGGAATTAGCATGTGCTATCGCACACTTAGGATCTTTCTGCTTCCACTACTGGTCAAGCGATTCTATGTGGCCTGCGCAGGCCCATAACGTGACCTGCAGAATGGCTAGGAGTCAGCCAGTGGCAAGATGAGACAGGCAAGAATGCACAGGGCCAGGAGGAGCTGCCAGGGGCAGGGGAAGGGGGAGAGCCTCCAAGGTTGTTATCTTTGGCCCCTTCAAACACTTTTCCTCCCTGATGAAACAACACCTCCATGCACCCCCCACATGGAGAGTATGGGGTGTGCTCTCCTGCCCAGTCCCCTCCCAGGAGGATGAGGTCACCTCGTGAGTTCTTTCCTGTGTATCTAAGTGTAGCTGGCAGACTCTTTGATCTCCTGTCTCCTTCTCCTGCAGGTGACCTCCCAGTGGCCCCAGGTGGGGGCTGAGAGGACAGAGGCTCTGATCAAAATGTGCAGCTTTTGCCCACAAGGAGCAGAGCCCGGTCCTAGCTCACTCCAGCAGGTCCCAAACCAGATCTCTCCAGCTGGTCCTCACTCTGAATGACTCCATCCCACTCAAGAAAGGCAGGTTGCTGGGTGCGGAGGTGTGTAATTAAAATCTCAGCAGCTGGGGAGGCTGAGGCAGGAGGATCACAAGTTCAAGGCCAGCCTCAAGGAGGCCCTAAGGAATTTAGGGAGACTGTGCCTCAAAATAAAAAATAAAAAGGGCTGGGGATGTGGCTTAGTGTTTAAGAGCCCCAAGTTAATCCCTGATACAAAAAAAATTAAAAGCAGACAGTTTATTAAACATATTATTCTGTGTAATGAGATCTTTATGCTTTGATGGAACAGATGGACAGTTGCTCATCGATAACACTCATGTGGCTGAAAAGCTGCCTTATCTGTGAGACTGTGCCCTGTTCCAAGGCTCTGAACTACAATCTCTTATCCTCATAGATGTCTAGAATGCCTGATATGGTCAGGGAGGTACAGGAGACCAGAAAGAGTAATCTTTTGAAGAAAAATTTGAGAGACCTGCTTTATTTTTCAGAATTTTCAAGTTACATTACATGCAGCAAAATTTACACATTGGAGAGTACAGCTTTGAATTTATGTATACATGAAGCCACCACCACAATCAAGATACAGCTGCAATTTCCAGCCTCAGTAGATTTCCCTATGCCTCTCTTATAGGTTGAATGGTGTCCCTGAAATTCATGTGTTAATATTTTAACCCCCAGAGCCACAGAATGTGAACTTATTTGGAGATACGGTCTTTACAGAGGTAATCAAATGTAAAACGAAGTCGTGAGGGTGTGCCCTACTCCAACACAACTGGTGTCTTTAATAACAGGGGGAGCCTGGAGATGAACACTTGCAGAGAAAAAGCAAGTGACACTAAGACAGCCATCTGCAAGCCCAAGAGAGAGGTCTGGGACTGCACCTTCCCTCACAGCCCACAGGAGGAAGCCACCCTCCCAGCAGCCAGTCTTAGCACTGTAGCCTGCAGTACAGTGAGATCCCCGGTTCCTGCTGTTTAAGCAGCTTCATCTGTGGTGCTTGTTTCTGCAGCTCTAGGCCACTCACAAAGCACCTTTATCCTCATTCACATCCCTCTATGTCAGCCTGGCACTTGCTGGACGGATTTTTGTTACTGTAGTGTGCTTCCCCCCGAACGTCATTCAAATGGAATTGTATAAGCCTGAATCCGGCTTCATTCAGCATGTGCTTTTGAGATTCATCCATGTGTTTTTTTTTCTTTTCTCATTGATCTTTATCGCTGCGTAGTAACCCATTGTATGGATATACAGTTTGCTTATCCATTCACAGGTGGAGGGACATTTGGATTATTTCCAGGTTTTCGTTATTGTAACTAATGCCTCTGTCAATGCTCATATGTGCAAGTTTTGGGTGTGAACATGTGCTTTGATTTCTCTTGGGTAAATATATAGGTGTAGGATTTCTGGGTCAGATGATAAGTATATGTGTAAATTCGTAAGAAACTAGCAAATCATTTTCAAAGCGACGGTTCTATTTTTGTATTTCTACCAACAATCCGTGAACATTTAGGTGATTCACATCCTCACTGCACATAGATTCTGTTTTATGTTTCGTCAACCTCTTAGGTATGCACAGATATTTCCTTGCAGGTTTTCTGTTTTGTTTTGTCTTGGGCACTGGGGATTGGACTGAGGGGTGCTTTACCACTGAGCTACATCCTCAGCCCTTTTTATTTATTTGTTTGTTTATTTATTTACTTATTTTTTGAGACAGGGTCCTGCTAAGTTGCTTAGGGCCTTGCTAAGTTGCCGAGGCTGGCTTTGAACTTGCAGTCCTTCTCTTTCAGCCTCCCGAGTTGCTGGGATGTGCACTACTATACCTATCTCACTGTACATTTAATATGCATTTTCCTAATAACTAAAGATGTTAAGCATTTTTTCATGTATTTGCTATTCATATAACTAACTTCTTTTGTGAAGTATCTATTCAGATCTTTTCCCCATTTTATTTATATTTTTTCATTGGTGCAATATAATACATAATAGTGGGATTTGTTGTTACATATTCCTACATGCACAAACTTTAACAACATAATTTGGTCAGCTTTGCTCCCTCCTACATCCTCTTACCCTTCTTCCCTTCCTCCATTTTTAAACTGCCTTGTTTCCTTTATTATTGAGTTCTGTGAAGATAAAAATCCTTTATCAAATATGCATTTGGCAAAATTTTCACCAGTCTATGACTTAGCTTTTTCCTTATTTTTTTAAGAAGAGTTTTAAGCTTTCATTTTAAAAAACCAAACCGAAGCAGAACAACAGCAACCCGTCAAATTTAGGCTGGTGTAATTAAAAATGTCTGTGGTTACCTGGGCTCCACTATAGTCACCTCTAGTGTCTGAATGCTATCACTAGGAATGGCTCTCTCTCAAGTTCTAGCTCGACATCCTTTAACTTGCTTTCACTCCCAGGTAGGTTCTTCCTATGCCGCGGGAAGACCACTCCCAGTCTAGGTGTACATTCCACTGGCCCAGCACCGCCAGCACAAAGACTGCTCCCCTTCTCCATTGACTTGGCTCAGCCCAGCCCACCTGCCTATTCACGCCAGCAGGACTGTGGGATGCAGTGATTTGATGGACCAGACCTAGATGATGTCTGGAGTCTGGGGGTGAAGTTGGCTTCACCTGAATCAAATGCACCCAAAGAATGGAATCCAAAAATCCTCCAAAGTAAGGGAAATGCCTTTGGCTGGTGGGCAAATCACAGTCTCCAGTCATACTCCTTACGAATCTAGGTGCGTGAAAGGATGTTTTCATTGCTGTTGTTTAAAAGGAAGCGGAAACAAGCGTTGTTTACTCGGGCAACCCAGGAAACACTGCCATCGTGCCTTTGATATCATGATCCTTTCTTAGTGCTCAGTGTCTTTCCCATCTCCCTGGACTCCCTTCTGCCATTTTTAGTACCACTCCCTCACCGCCAACACCCAGAATTGTCATGCAACCTTTCCAGTCAGGTAAATGAATTCACCTTTCAACGTAGAGACTTAACATTACCACTCTCCCAGAGTTAGCTGAACTCTAAGTGAGAATTGCCACAAAGGGTGAGGTTGGACGTAGAGTAATTGTGCACCCAATGTGACATTTCAGGGAGAAGGTCTCCTTGGTCTTGTTAAATCACATGGCCAAGGTTGTAACCTTTTAGCCCTAGAGCGATCCCCTCTGCCTGGAGGCGGCAATAGAAACAGGTGGAGTCACAGCTGGCTGATTAAAGGAGATGTCATGTCGGGCCTGTCCTGGGTGGGACCTCTAAACAGGAGTACAGGTGGCAAACCTTGCTCAATTATCAATGTGAAAAGGCTGTAAAGGGACACCTCAGGAGGAGAACATTCCCGCAGTCTCTGGCAGACAGAAGAGGCTGATTGGGGCCTGAGAGCCATCGACTTCTGTCATTCAGGGGGTTGGAGACACCCCCCCAACTGTCGGCCTACAGACAGGCCACAGGCCCCCACTGCTGGAGGAGGATGGCTCTGGCTGTGAGAGAACCAGTTCTGGCCAGTTCATGGGATCTCGTTCATGTTCTGCGATGTCAGGTTAGGCTGATAGGCTGTTTTATTGAATGACACAAATTCCAGCTTCAGTAACAGTACCCCAGTGTCAATAGTGAATGTAAATAGATTGTCTTATAAAACCAGACAACATGCACACCGTGTCACCCTCCCCCTCCTGAGCAGACAAGCTGTGAGACCACACTTGGCACCTGTAGGTTCCTCTCACTTTTTCTACGCAAAGCACACAATGACCCCCTTTATGTGCTGCCCGCCAGGCTCCATGGGAAGGGCTCTTGGTGTGTGCAGTTTGACTATAGTAGTACTGTACGCGGTAATCATTAACCCGAAATGGCATTTATGATGACGAGATGGTGGTGTGTGCCGCTCTCCCTCATCCTCCCAGCAAACAGAATGTACTGACTCAAAAACAGGTAGGACCAGTTGCTGCCAGGCCCTCAAAGACACAGTGTTCTTCTGTGGAATTAGCCACGCATAATGGGCCCATTGACTCGGGCACCACAAATCCAGGAGTTGGGCCCAGACCGGGGAGTCTGGTAGGGAGGTCTGGGTTTCTAAATGGGCTTTGCTCACTCACTGGAAGAGAAATCTCCCAAGCTGAGCTAAGTTTGAACTGAGATGGAAGCTTCAAACGGAGCCCCTCGTTTGGAGGCCAGGGCTCAATGATATCTTCGGTGACTGCATAGCTGAAATAAGGTCTAATCGCTGTCAGGTCTTTTAAATCAGGGGTAGGTCAGGTTTTCAGAGTGGCTGTGGTGGAGGTGAGGCAAAGTCACAGAGGAATTAGTTGGTGTTCATAAGCACAATTACATTGCCAGCCTGGGCCAGGACTAGAAGCAATGCAGGCCTCCCAATTCTTGTGTTCTGCCCTCTCTGGAGGATACAGGAACAAGTGCCACTGCTTGGAGGCTCAGTTCCAAGCAAGGTTCCTCACAAGCGGTGTCCAGGCACTGCTCCTTTCTTTTTTTTTGGTACTGGGGATTGAACCCAAAGACACTTTGCCACTGAGCCACATCCCCAGCCCTTTTTATTTTTTTATTTTAAGCCAGGGTTTCGCCAAGTTGCTCAGGGCCTTGCTGTGCTGCTGAGGCTGGCTTTGAATTTGCAGTCCTCCTGGCTCGGCCCCTGGAGTTGCTGGGGTTACAGGTGTGCACCCCCACGCCCAGCTACACCACTCCTTTCTTGTGCCCCTCATACTTACTTGGATGGAGCAGGAGAAGCTGAGTGTGGCAAACTTAGAATCAAAGAAAGTGCATCCCAGTCCAGCTCAGTGACTCCCCAGCAGTCCCCAGGAGAGCACTGGGTGAGGTGGGGTGAAAGTGAGGGCGCCAGGAGGGAAATGCAAGTCCCCAAAAGGCCACCACTGATTTGGAGACTTTATTTTCTTTCCAGTGACTCATTTGAATCTCCCAGACAAAAGATAAAATGCTGGTCAAAAATCTTAAGTTTATTTAACTCTTGTCATCTTCAGACCCGGAATTTTCAGATCCAGTGACTTGCCCCAGACCACAGGGAGAACTGGTGGCAGATCTGCTTCCTGGTGACAGCTTGTTCCACTGATCATGTTGCTACTTGTGCTCAATAGCTGGTGACTTGACCGTCCCTCAACCAGTAGCAGCAGCACCAGGAAACGTAGATTCCTGTGGACATCTAGTAATGGTGTAATAACAGTAATGAGCAAGGACACTGAAAGGCTCAGGGATTTTTTAAAATTACTAATCTGTGACAGGTGTGTCCTTCTCAGCACCATATGAAGACATACCTAACTGGTGCACCACACTACCATGCAAGGCGGAAAATGTGGGGCTCTCAGTCCAGCTCAAGGAAATAGTCTACAAAAATGGCCTTGGAATTCCTAATTAGGAAACCAGTTGGCCTTCATGGGCTGGGGCTGTCCTTGGTACACTGGGCCAGGGCCCTGGAGACAGGCCCCAGTTGTCCTCTGCGATCTTCTCTAGCCCTCCAACAGGACTTCTTCTCTTTCTGTGGTGTTGCCAGGTTGGCCAATGCTCTGGACCTGGCCAGTGGGAGCCCTTGCCCACAGTAAGCATTTGTTGAGAAGCTTCCAAAACGGAAGAAAACAGTGTCTTCACTCTCTGGCTCCTGCTGCTACGGCAGACAAGACATCAACCCCAAGATCCTGGAAACTTTTGCAGAATGGAGATCCTGTTTCAGTGTCTTCATGTGACAGTTGGTGGGAGGGAGGGGTGGAGGACAGAAAAACTAGGGTGATTAGTCTTGGCATTCTTATCTGGATGCCACTGTCACTTTCAAAATGACAAAACCAACTGCCAGTACTTGTCATTATCTCATGCAGAAGAGAGAAGAGACTCATTCTTTTTTTTTTTTTTAAAGAGGTAGGGACAGTGAGTGAGAGAGAGAGAGTGAGAATCCATTTTATTTTAGTTTTTCATGTGACTTTTGTTGCTCTGACACTTCTTTGAGCACATGGTGCTGGGGTTTGAACTTACATCCTTAGGCATGCCAGGCAAGCGCAGTAACCGCTGAGCCACTGCTCTAGCCCCAAGAGACTCATTCCTGATATAATCCTTGGAATTCATAAGTGGGGAGTATGCCTATTTACTAAATGGATAGGCCAAATCTGGTGCTAAAAGACTTAGCAATTGGGTATTCTGTCCTAGAACCCTGGGATGGGAGGAAAGAGACCAGATTCCCTGATGTATTGCCAAGTGCCTCTTTCAGCTGGGTTATCGTGACACCCTAGGATATTCAATTCTAGGAAAAATGCTTGGCTCTGTTAAAGAGAACTAGCCAACCTTGGGAGAGAGTGCACTCAGAGCCACGTGGCCCCTTATGACTGATTCAAGGCAGTTGCTTGAGTTTTACAAGCAACTGACTCTGGCTGGAGTTGTGGATCAAAGTTCACGAAACAGCCTGTAAGGCTGCAATTTGTCCTGGACAGATTGTGCCCTCCCCGAGCCCCATGCCTCTTCTTCAGGGAAGCCTCCCCATAGCCTCCCATCAACACTGGGACCCCTGTGATTTTACGCTGTGGTTCTCCCTCGAAGCTCTTACCAAAATAATAATTTAAGTAATTACGTCTACACTCATTTGTTAAGTATCAGTCATCTCTCTCAAGCTGCCAGCTCCACAGGTCTGGTCAACTTGTTAGGATCTGGTACAGTGCCGGCATTTTGTAGGCATTGAACAAAAATTTGTCGGAGGATGGAGGAGTGGAAATGGAGAATATCACATTAAAAGTGGATGGGAAAATGCTTCAACTAGAAATTGCCTCACACGTCTGTTTTAACCTGGAGAGTAAGGGCAGGAGGGACAGTGACTTGTTCAGGATCGCGTGTTTGATGGTAAGAGAGTGAGACTTGAAGCCACAGCCCTTCACTGCAATCCATCCAAGGGGATTGCCTTTAGTTTCTGCTTGCAGTGGTCTTAATATGGGTAGTGGCCCCCAAAAGCTCATGTGTTAAAGGCTTGGTCCCAGGGTGCAGCTGTTGGGAGGTGCTGTAGACATTTAGGAAGTGGGGCCTGGAGGCGGCTTAGAGGGAGGTGCGCAGCTCACAGGAGGCACACCCCCAACCAAGGGGGATTAAGGGATCCCCAGCTTCTCCTCCTGCTCTCTGCTTCCTGGCTTAGGATGTGAGTGGTTTGCTCCAACACATATTTGCCATCAGTGCCACCAGCACCTTCACCAGAGGCCCCCCAAAAAGTTCAATAAACTTGTTTTCCATAAATCAATTGCATCAGGTATCTCATCATAGTAACTGCTTTTGGTTCAAACGGTATGAGAGATTAGCTGTTCTATGGAGTCTCCCCAACCCCCTGCATCCAGATATAGCACCACTATTACCTTTGATGTAGACCAAACCGCTCTCATCTCTTGCTGGGAATTCAGGAGTTTTCCAATCTCTGTGTTGCTCCCTTGCTTTATCCAGCCCCTTCTACACACATGAACTAGAGTGGCCTTTTTATTTTTTTATTTTATTATTTTTCCTTTTTTTATTCATTAAATATGGACTTACAATTAGGAGGGAATCATCATCAAACAATCAAGAACAGATGTATAATGACAGAGCAAGCCAAGGCTGATGCTATTCCATGGTTTCCCCCCTTAGGTTCCCTATGGTTCCATGTTTCCCCCTATTAAACCCCCATGTTAGTTGGACTTCTCATGGAAGTTGAAGGTTCCCCTCTGAGTTGATTTCCCCCATACTCCCTCCCTCTGGTATCCTTGATGTTCTTCCCATTCCCTCTCCCCTCCCTGTCCCCCTCCCTATATCTCCCAGTATCCTAGGCAAGGTTCCTCCTGTTTGTGTAAAAATTCATGCATGTTGAGGTTATTATTAGCTTAGCCATCTATCATACTGTTTCTGATTGTATTCTAGCTTCCACAAATGAGAGAAAGCATTTGGCCCTTGAGTCTCTGAATCTGGGATACTTCACTTAGCATAATTTTTTCCACCTCCATCCATTTGGCTGCAAATGCCATGATACTGTTTTCTCTAATAGCCAAGCAGTATTCCATTATATATATGTACCAAAGTTTTTGAATCACGGAGTGGTCTTTTTAAAGTGTGTATGATAGCATGGAGTTTGCCTACTTTAAGCCCATCAGTGGTGTCCCACACACCTTAAATCATCTGACCCCTAACTCAGACTCTTCTGCACTCTAGCTCTTACTAGCTGAATTCCACTCATATTGCCTTTATTTTTCTGTTGTCCAAACATTTCAAATTTGCTGTTTCTTCTGCCTGGAACACTTTACGGCAGGTCTGACTTTCTTTTCCAACATCACCTCCTCCAATCATACCCCCAAAAGTAGCCCTTTCACACCACCAAACACACTCTCTGTCATGTTTTCCCATTTTGGTGACTTCATAGCACATATTGCTCTCTGAAATACTTTTATTTCTTTGTTTTCCTGCATATTATCTGTCAAATCATACCACAATGTGAGTGGCATGAAAACAGAGATTTTTTTCTTATACCCCATGATGTGCCTGGCGCTGAAACCAGCCTTGTGGCTATATTTATTGAATTTGTTCATATTTATTTAATGAATTAGCTTTTGTAAACACATTTAGTTGGAAGTTCTACCATTGATTTGTTCCTGAAGATGGTGACAAAGAGAAAAAACACCTAAAAATACTAGAGTATGTGCTTGGAGAGGAGGGCTCATGTATAGGTCAGATGTTCTCCAAATTGGACGACATCAGACTTACCAGGATAGTTGGTTCCTGGGAACCACCTAATGTCCACTGGGACCAAGCATCTTGGGTAAGCCAGGAAACTGCTGTCTATTGGCAGAAAATAGACCAGTTTGGAAAACCACTAGGTGATAGGACTCAGAGCCAAGTACATGTTCTTACCTTTGACCTTGTATCTGTTCTTCGGGGAAATGATCCTAACCACAGAAAGGACTTAGTGTACAAAGATACTTATCTCACTTTTTTTTAATAAAAATGAAAATTTACAAATAGCATAAGTGTCCACAAGTAACAGTAATGATTAAGAAAACCATGGTATAGTATTTGATGACATTAAAACGAATACTTGTGAGTATGTTTCTACATGGAAAAATACTTGCATTTTCACTCAAGAATGTAAAGTTGTCTGGTTAGCATGATATGGTTAAATGCACAACTCATATTGGAGGTTGATGACATGGACTGAAATTCTTACTCTGACCAAGTATGTGACCTTGAACTAGTCACTACCTTTCTCTGTGCTTTAATTTTCTCACTTTTAAAATGGGGTTCATTATAACATCTGGCTAACGGAGTTATTGTAAGGACTAAATGAATTAATGAAGAGCACACATTAGGCTTTCAAGAAATAATAGATACTATTGAAATAGTAGATACTATATGAAAGTGGAAAAGACTAGAAGGATTCATACTAAAATACCAAAAGCAATGATGCTGAATTTGTTGGATATGAGTGATTTTTCTTTTTTCCAAGAGGAGATTTTGTTAATCATTGCTTGGCTTGGAGCAGAGGAGTGACATGACCTAAGTTAGATTTTAAAAGGATCAGGGTGCATGGGTTTATATGTTGCCAGATTCAGTTAAGGGATATTAACGTGCGATTTTTTTTTGGTGAAGTTTTTGTCTAGTTTTAGTATTGGGGTGACCTTGGCCTCATGATATGAATTACAAAGTGTTCCCATCTCACATTTCGATTTTTTTTGCATATATAATTGTGTGGTATACTTCATGTTTTAATCAGCTTTTTCACTGCTGTGAATAAAAAACCTGACAAGAACAATTTAAGGAGGTAAAGTTTATTTAGGGGCTGGCAGTTTCAGAGGTCTTAGTCCATAGAAGGCTGGTTCCATTCATGGGAGCTTGAGAGGAGGCAGAACATCATGGCGGAAGGCACAGCTCCAGGGAGCAGTGAGAGTGTAACTATGCTTAGCTCACTAAACACCAACTCCTGAAGCACTCCCTCCATAACCCACCTCCTTCACCAATCTGCTGATTGGGTTAAGGCTTTCACAGCCCAATCATCTAACCTCTCAGCCTTTGCATGGTCTCCCATGTTCAGCTTTTGGAGGGCACCTTTCATCCAAACAAGACAGGCTCATTCAAATAATCTATTTCTTCTTTAGTCAGGTCATTAGTTGTGTCTTTCAAGGGATTTATCCATTTTATCCAAGTGATTGAATTTGTTAGCATAGAGTTGCTGCTGGTAATCTGTCAAAATCTTTTAACTCTCATTCTGGATTTTAGTACCTTCAGCCTTCTCATGTTTTATCAGTCAGTGTTGCTTGAGGTTTGTCAATTTTGTTGATTGTTTCAAAGAATCAACTTTCTCCTATTACTTTTTGTATTCCAAATTTCACCTATTTATACTCTAATCTTCATTATGTCCTTCCTTTTGCTTGCTTGAATTTAATTTTCTGCTCTTTTTCTAGTTTCTCTAGGTAGAAACTTCATTTTTTGACTTGAGATTTTCATTATTTTTAAACAATAAAGGCATTATGGCTGCGAATGTCCCTCTCAGGACTCCTCTAGCTATATCCCATGAATTTTGTTATATTCTGCTTCATTTTTATTCATTTCAAACTATTTTCTAATTTCATTTGTAATCTTTTTCTTTGTTCCATTGGTTATTTTATATTATGCTGTTTTATTTTCGCATATTTGTGGACTTTCTAAATTTCCTTCTATTTATTTCTAATTTAATTAAATTGTAGTCAGAAAATATCTATTTTATGATTTAATTCCTTTAAATTTATTGACTTGTTTTATAACCTTAGATATGGTCTATCCTGAAGCTATGTGTTTTGTTGTTAAGTGGAGTGTTCTTATGGATATATGTGAGATATATTTGGTTCTTGGGCTTTGCAAGTGTATCTTTGTGTTGGTCTTCTTCTTAGGTGTTCTATCCGTTATTGAAGTGCTACATTGCAGGTTCCAGCTGCTCTCGTTAAAATGCCTGTTTGTCCTTTCAATTCTTTCAGGTTTTATTTCCAGCTTTATTGCAGTATAAAAACTGTATGCGTTTAAGGTGTTTGATATTATGTTTTAATATTTGTATTGATTTAAAAATGATTATCACACTAAATTAATATATCTATTGATATATATAATTCTGTCAGTTTTTGTTTTATGAATTTGGGGATCCATTGTTAAGTGCATATATGTTCATAATTATTAAATTTTCTTGATGGATTCATACTTTCATTGCAGGTTGATTATCCCTTATCTGAAATGCTTGGAATCAGAAGTGTTTCAGATTTCAGATCTTTGCAGACTTTGGAATATTTGCAAAGACATAATGAGTTATCATAGGAATAGAATCCAAGTCTAAACAGAATTCATTTATGCATCATGCATGCCCTTCTTGTACACCTTGTTTGAAGGCAATTATATGCTATGTTTTTAGCATACCTGCATTTTTGGTTACTGCTTGCCTATCTTATTCATCCTTTTACTTTTATCATATTTGAAATTGAAAGTAGATATTTTTGTGTGGATAGTATATAACCATATCATTTTTACATCAATTCTGTAATATATACTTTTTATTCAGAATGTTTAGCCCATTGATATCTAATGAAATTAGTGAAAAGGTGAGATTTATGAGTATCATTTTGCTATTAGTTTTTTTCTATGTCTTATTTCTTTTTTCTTCCTTCATTTTCCATCACTGGGCTTCTCTTCTATAAAATAAATATTTATCACTGTGCCACTTTAATTTCCTTCCTGCTTCTTTTATATATTATACATTATTGTATATTATATATTATATTACATTTATACATATGTAATATGGATTACATATTTTCTTATTAGCCACCCTGGAAATGACAATCACTATCTGCAACAATCTACTTGAAAGTAAAACTAACTTAATTTTTTTATTATGCGAACCTTTATGACAACTTTATGTACAATGGTTAAAATTTTGAAAAAAAACTAATTTCAGTCCAAACGTGAATTTCTGTACCAGTTGCATTTACATATCATGTAAAAATACTCAATAAACAATAACTGTTGCAAACACAATTTGAATGGATTTCAAGGAAATTATGCTAAGAAATTAAGCCTAACTTAATTTCTTTTTGAATTTCCCTCCTATAATAGATATAAATGTATATATGTATGTATGTGTGTATACACACACACACACATATATATACATATGATTGTGCATTTTCCAGAATTAAATGATTGCATAAATATTATTTGGCTTCTCAAGGGAGTAAAGATTAATTTGTATTGTTGATTGCCTCCAGCCAGATCCCTCCCTAACATCACTCCCTCACTACTCCCTCCCACCTCTGCCCTTCCACCCCCCTACATATTTATGGTTCCCCTTAATTACATATTGCTTTGACTTTAGCGAGTTTAGTACATGAGCTTGACCTTTCACCCAAGCCTCTGCAAATGAGGGAAAACATTTGACCCTTGAGTCTCTGAGTTTGGTTAATTTTGCTCAACATAATTTCTTCCATTGCCATTCATTTAACTTCAAAGGCCCTAATACTATTGTTTCTAATAGCTGAGTAGAACTCCATAGTGTGTTTGTGTGTGTGTGTGTGTGTGTGCGCACATGCGTGTGTGTATGTGTGTCTCTGTGTGTGTGTATATATATATATACATCTCACAGCTTTTGGATCCATTTATCCAATGAAGGGCATCTGGGTTGATTCCATAATTTAGCTATTTTAAATTGAGCTGCTATGAACATTGATTTTGCTGTGTCACTATAATATGCTGATAGCTGGGTATTACAGTGGATTCATGCCTAATATTTTGAAGAGTCTCCACATTACTTTCCAGAGCAGCTGTATCAGTCTGCAGTTCCACCAACAGTGTGCTAGTGTTCCTATCTCCCCACAATCTCTCCAGCATCTTTTATTACTTATATTCTTCATCTTTGCCAATCTGACTGGAGTGAGGTGAAATCTTGATGTAGTTTTAATTTGTATTTCTTTGATTACTAGTGATTTCGAACACTTTCTCATGTATTTATTGGCTTGCTCCATTTCCTCTTTTGAGAAGTTACTGTTTAGCTCCCTAACCCATTTATTGATTGGATTGCTTGTGTTTTTAATATTAAGTTTTTTAAGTTCTTTTTAAATTTTGGATATTAATTCTCTGTCAGAGGACTCACAGGCCATGATTATCTCCCATTCTTTAGGAAGTCTCTTGACAATTTTGATCATTTTCTTGGCTGTGCAAAAGCTTTCTAGCTTCATGACATCCCACTGACTGATTTTTTACTTTACTTATTTCACTTTAGGAGACATGTTGAAAAAGTCTTTGCCTACTCCCAAATGCTGGAATCCTAATTTATCTTCCAACAGTTGCAAGGTAGCTGGTTTAATTCCTAGTTCCTTGATCCATTTTGATTTGATTTTCATGCAAAGTGAAAGATAAGGGTCTAATTTGAACTTTCTGCAAGTGGCTGTCCAGTTTGTCCAGCACCATTTGTTGAATAGGCTGTCTGTCCTCCATATTATATTTTGTGCTCCTTTGTCAAAGATCAGATGCTTAAAGATTTGTGTGTTTGTTTCAGGGTCTTCTATTCTATTCCATTGGTCTTCATTCCTATCTTGATACCAGTACCATGCTGTCTTTGTTACTACAGCTCTATAATATAGTTTTAGATCTGGTATAGCAAAACCATCTGTTTTGTCTTTGTTGCTTAGTAATGTTTTAGCTATTCTGGGTTTCTTATTGTTCCAAATGAATTTGAGAGTTACTTTTTTCTATATCTGTAAAGAATGACATTGGTATCTTGATGGGTATTGCATTGACTCTATATAGAGCTTTTGGCAGAATGGCCATTTTTATTATATTAATTCTGCCTAACAAAGAGCATGGAACATCTAACCATCTTCTCAGGTCATCTTGGATTTCATTCTTCAATGTGTGACTCTATTTTAATATGGGAATATTTTTTAGCTATTTGAGAATGTTCTTTGTGCCATTTGTTTGCATTTCAATTTCTTCTTGTGTCCCAATTACTCTTATGTTGTTCTTTCCGATTCTGTCCCAGACATTGTGAAAATTCTGTTCATGCTCTGGGAGCTTTTTTTCTTTTTTGTCATCTGTGCACTCAAGCTAACTCAGCCTATCTTCATTGATAGAAGTTCTTTCTTCAAGAGTTGAGTTTCTGTTTTCTGTAAAAGTTAGTCTCTTATTAAATTCTTCCATTGTTCCTCTGATGTGATTGACTGAAGATTTCAGCTCTGTTACTTCCTTTTTCAGGTTGTCTATTTCTTTGATGATAGAGTTTTTCATCTCTTGGATTTTCTCAATCCCTTCATTAAATCTTCTTTTAGTTCTTTGTTCCATTTAGTAATCAGATCATTGATAATTTTTTCTAGGTGTTCATCTTGCTTGCTGTCCATTCTCTTTGTTAGGGGATTTGTGGGTTTGAGGTGTGCCTTTTCTAGTTTGATTCCTCATTTTGGAAGAGCTTCTTCCAAATCTTTGAATTGAGGTTCCCTGTGGTGAAGTAAGACAGGTCTCCTTGCAGGTCAAAGGATCAGGTCAAACACCATCCCTCTGATGGCCACTTTCTTCCAGAAAGCTGCTTCTGCCTGGAGACTCATTGTGCTGCACCTTTTGGATCTAGGCTCCAGGGTGAGGATCTGGAACCTGTTGGGGGTGTGGGGCAGCCTGCTAGACTGTTGAAGCGCAGCTGTGGGAGTGCATTGCTGTGTCCTGTACACAGGTTCAGGGATGGCAGGAACTGGCCTGCCTGCACCCTGTGAAGGGACCTGAGTTCCCTGGCAGTGGGATGGGCACAATATGTCTGGACCTGGTGAGTATGTGCTGAAGCTGGGTGGCTCTGGGCTGGGGTCCTCAAGTGCATCCAGGATGCCTGTTGGCCTGGGACCAAAGTTCTGGATGTTTGTGGGTTCTGGACAGGGGACAATCTCTTGGGTGTGTCCTGGGCTCCTGCTGGCCCAGGACCAGAGGCCTGGGCCCCACTAACTTAATGTCAGTAGAATATAAAACCTTTGCTTCACTATGCCTTCATTCCCACCATCTTCTTTTGTTCTATTATTGTCATACAAATTGCATCTTTATTTTTCATAAGCCCATTACCACAGTTTTATAATTATTGCTTTACCTTTTACACCAGAGATGAAAAGAAAAGAGTTACAAGCAAAGTGCACAACTATACAATCTTTAATATTTACCTGTGTGGGTAACTTTATTAGTGCTCTTTTTTGTGTGCATTCACATTATCATCTAACGTACTTTCACTTCAGCTTGAAGGATTTTCTTTAGTGTTTCTTGTACAATTTGTCTTATAGCAATAAATTCTCTGGGTTTTTGTTTATCTGGGAATGTCCCATTTCTCCTTCCATTTGAAGGAAAGTTTTGGTGGACAACATTATTCTTTCAGTACTGAAAATGTCATTCCACTGTATTATGGCCTGCATGGATAGTTACTGATAATACTGATCTCAACTCAACCTCCCCATGCTATCAGATGGAAAAAAAGAGTGGCCATTTTGAGGTATAAATACTAACCTTAGTATCTGTTCTATTAGAGCACATTTTGAACAGAAGGAAACTTAGTATCTGTTCTATTAGAGCACATTTTGAACAGAAGGAAACTATATATATGTATATATATATAATTTGTACTATGAAACTAAAGCTGTGCACAGTGTCAAATTTATAACATCAAATGCTTATCATAGGGAAACAGCTTTATATGTTATTCTAAGCTATACCTTTAGTATCTAGAAAAAGAGTAAATCCAATCCAAAGCAGG
>PVKS010025131.1:0-13250 GCA_004027875.1 Aplodontia rufa | reverse complement strand
TGATACAAATGACCATAGGTCGCTTATGAAGAAATACATAATCTGAACATTCTGTTAGAGAACTTGAATTCACTGTTTAAAAACTCATCTCGAAGAAAATTTCAACTTTAAGATGAAATGGTTTTTGTTGGTAAAATGTCCTAAATTTTTTTTAAAGACACAGAGAAGGAATGATAGTGAGAGAGAGAGAGAGAGAGAATAAATTTTGTTTATTTTGTAATTTGGCCTTTGTTTCTCCAACACTTAGTTGTGTATGTGGTGCTGGGGTTCAAACCCACATCCTTGAGCATTCCAGGTAAGCACTCCAACCACTTAGCCACCACTCAGGCCCAAGTGTCCTAAACCATTACAAAAAAAAAAAAAATCAAATCAATTCTTTACAAACACTTCCAGAAAATAGAAGAGGGAGGAGCATGCCAGAGGCATTTTGTTTTCTTTTCTTTTTATTCTCAGGGTTGAGGACCGAACTCAGGGTCAGAGGCATTTTTTGAAGCCAGAATAATCCTGGTACCAAAACCAGAAGAAAAAGACATAAGCATTTATAATTACAGGACAAAGGAATACAAAAACCTTCAACAAAATCTTAGCAAATCAAATCCAGAATATATAAAATATAATCCATTATGACCAAGATGCAAATCACATGATCATCCTAATAGGTGTAGAAAAATAATTTAATAAAAATTGCTTTTGAAAAGCTCAGCAAATTGAGAATAAGAGAATAGAAGGAAGATTTCTCAACCTGGTAAAGGGCATCTGTCAAGTACCCACAGCTTAAAGGATGCTTAATGTTGAATAACTAGGAATTTGCATTATTTTTTCTACCTTATTTATTATGTAGATTTAATCAACAGAATCATTTGAGCGTGGAATGTTCTTTGTGGAAAAGTTTTTAACAACAAATTCAAAATTTTAGTAGATATGAGAGTAAAGCAATGATATTTTCTCTCACTTCTACTAAACATTTTTCTGGAGAATCTTAGCAGTGAAATAAGGCAAGAAAAAAATCTTGAAGACACACATATATTAGAAAAGAAAGAAATAATGTTTTTTTGCAGACAACATAGTTGCATATATGGAACATCCTAAAGAATTTACTTTAGAAAGCTAGAACAACTAACAAGTGAGTTTAACCAGGTTATACAAGGTCATCACATAGCAATTAATTTCACTTTTCTATACCAGAGAAAAACAACTGAAAATTAAAATTAATATACAATACTACGTACAGTAAAATAAAAAAATGAAGCACTTAGATCAATGTTGAATAAAATATGTACAATATTTTTATACTGCAAACTATAAAACATTTCTGAGAGGAATCGGATAAGATCCTATATGAAAGCAGAGATGTGCCATGCTGATGTATTGGAAGACTTATTATCATTACAATACCAATTCTCTCCAATTTGATCTATAGATTCAAGGCAATCCCAGTGAAAATCCAGTAGTCTATTTTATATAAAATGACAATCAATTCTAAAATTTCTATTAAGAAACAAAGGATCTAGAATTGATGAAATAATTTTAAAAATTAAAAACCTGGAGGTCTCACATTGCTTGACTTTAAGACTTACTATAAAGCTATAATAAGTGCAGCAAGAACAATTTATTCTTGACATAAAGATATGGAAAATACAGCAGAGGCTCCAGAAATAGACTCATCTATCTATGGAAAATGGATTTTGACCAAGATCCCAAAGCAACTTTGCGGGAAGGAGTAGTGTTTCAATTATATGGGCAGGAACTATTGAATATTCACCCACAAAAACATTGATCCCCCTTACCTTATACCACATATAAAAATTTAATTTTGAGTAGATCACAGTCATAAAAATCAGATTTAAAACTATACAATTTCTAGAATAAAACAGCAATCTTTCTCAGATGTAACACATAAAAAACAAACTATAAAAGTTGATAAATTGAACTTTATCAAATTAAAACTTTTTCCCTTTGAAAGGTAATGCTAGGGAAAATTTTTTAAAATGCAAGCCATTGGTAAATGTTTGTGTATGGATTTTATTCACAATTGCTCCCAACTGTAAACAACTCAACTCAAATCTCTGTTAATTGGTTAATGGGTAAACAAATTGTTTCACATGCATCCATTTGTATACAACTCCAAGATACAAAGAAATGGGCTAACAACAAAGATGGATGAATCTCAAAAGCACTGTGCTTAGAGAAAGAGCCATTCACAAGGTTCTGTAGACTATAGGAATCCATACCCATGATGCTTTGGAAGAGGCAAGAAGTATAGAGAAAAGTATCAGACCAGTGGTCACCAGGGATAGCGCTAGACAAAGGGACTGATTGCTAAGGGTTCCCAGGGAACTTTTTGCCTGGTGATGGGTATGTCATGCATTTTGATTAGCGTGGTGGCTACAAAACCAATAATATGTTTTTCAAAAAGTATGCTAAAAAGGGTAAATTTTACTGTTTATATATTATACTTGTTTATGTATTACACCTGAGCAAAGGAAAAATAAAGAAGATGGTAAGAAAGGAATTGAAGACATCTAAAAAAGACAACTCCTTCAAGGAGTTTGTTGAAAATAAGAGCAATGGAATGGGTCATTTGGTGGTGAGGGATGTCAAATCAAAGAACCGTGAAGGCTTTAATATTTGTTTTGCAATTGTTTTTTATGTTGGAAACGAGAGCATTAAGTTTGTTTGTTGGTGGGCATCATTTAATGGTGACAGAAAGGAATTACTGGAACAAGCCCCTGAGTTCGTGAGGGAAGATGGGATCTAGACTGGAGGCAGCGGCTTCAGATTGGAGCAAGGACAGTTCCCCAGTGGTACCAAGAGGGAAGGAATAACCTATGTGTCTTGATGCTGACAGGTGGTAGGTGCTGTGGTGGGAATCTGAAGTTCTCTTCTGGTTGCTTTGATTTTTCCATTCAGTAAAAAGCAAAGTCATCAGCTGGGAGAGACTTTTACTCCTAAATGACCAATGAGTGGACCTGTGCCTGACCGCTTCTCATCCTCCAGACCATAAGCAGGAATGAAAAGCGCTTCACATATGACTGTACCATCAAGGGCAGCTTCATGTGCCACCAATGCACGAGGTAACTGAGCCACATCATCTTGGGCAATTCCCTTTTCTTTTGTTGTTTTTTAACACTAAAGTCATCAGTGATCTTTGGGTCCAGGTATTTCCAGCTGGAGTTTAGCTCCAGTTTCCATTTCTGTGGTTCTTATCTTTGTTGCCTTTTCTTTATTTGATTTGATTGTCTATTTTTCAACTAGATAAGATGTGATCTTTGTCAAAATCCATTTTCCATAGATAGATGCGTCTATTTCTGGACCGTCTGTTGTATTTTCCATCTCTTTATTTCAAGAGCAAATTGTTTTGGCTTTTAAATATTTCCTGCTTCCTATCTGCATTACAGCCATGTCCTCGTCAATACCAAAATAAACTTGATCTCCCTCCCCCCAATAACCTACTTTCCTCTTTGTCCAGTATCCCATCTTAGTTATTGCTCAAGCCAATAACTTTGGAATTGTCTTATTTTTCTCCATTTATCTCTGTTTCTCTTTGCCTCCATATCCAGGCATCAACAGCTACTCTTTGTCCTTTCTTTAAGACATCTCAAGGAAATGACCACCTCATCTCATCTCTGCTTCTCATTACTTTAATCCAGGCCACCACCACCGTCTTTCACACGAATAACTGCAGCAAGCTTCATTAATGTTCCCTCTGCTTAAATGCCCTGCTCCTGTGAAATCTGTCTTCCACCGGAGCATACAAAGTTCTGTCTCAACTGAATTTGACCACTTCCCAAACCTCACATCATGCCTTCTTTCGCCTCCTACTGGTTAACTAATTGCCCTCATCTTTCATTTCTTCGGAACCGTGTTCTTTCCATCTCAGAGCATTTTCTCAGTCCCTTAGCCTGGAATTGACTTCCTCTGCTCCCCACATGGCCACCTCTTTTCATCTTTAAGAAGATTATAGAATTGCCACCTCCTCAAAGAGGCCTCCCATGATTATTTTATCCAAAGATTTGTCCAGTCCAACTGTCATTGTCCACATAATGCTCTAATGTACTTTTAGGTTCTTACCCCTGTAACCTCTTTTATTTTTTTCCCCACTAGACTGAGAAGAACCAGACCATTGATAAAAGCAGAACTAACCCACTACCAGCAATATTCTCAGGAAATCAACACCCTTATCTGTAACAAACAATCCAGGAAGCTAGTCTGCTATAAGTTAGACTTTCAGGAAGACAGATTGCTATCTCCAGGAACAATAACTTGTGTAACAGTTGCCCCCAAATGGCCAGGAATTGATTAATAACTGACAGCTTCCCTAATTTTTGTCCTTACTTCCAAAGGACAACCAAGAGAAAACCAAATAGTCGTCCATCTATCCCATCTACACCTTCCTTACGCTAACAGCCTGCAGTCAAGGAAAACTTGAAGCCTTCCCTTTTTTCTACTAGTAAATCTTTATCATTTCTCCACTAACAAATGCAAATGATAGAGGCTGCCTTTGCAATACAAGCTCAGAATAAGTAGGCGTAGCTTTTCTCATTTGGTTGGTCTTCCTTTCTTTCCACAAGACTATAAAGTAAGAATGAACCATAGCTTGTTTATGAGTGTATCCCCAAGGTGATGATGCCTATGAGCCATAGTGGTCACTCAGTAAATACCTGTACAACGAATCAATGAAAGAACGGAAAGTTCCTCTCCGGTCTGGCTTCAGATTTATCCCTCACCATATCCACTCTTCCAAGCCTACTTTTCTCAATCAACTCTTGCCTATGCTCATCACACATTCTTTCCTTTACTTTAATACTACTAAAGTCCTTTCTTCTGCACAAAACTGTTTTTTTTAATCCTTCTAGCCCTCACTAGCTTTCTCCTTCTGAATGCATACAGCACATACCACCTCTTTGGTATTTGATTGCTTTCTGTTCATAGGGTGTGTACTCTCCTGGGCCTGATGGATAGGTGTTTTTTTTTTTAACTTTTCATGGTGGCTAACACTTGCTATGTAATTTACTCATATTCAGACTCTGGGGAGGGGCTGGAGCAGTGGCTCAGTAGTTGGAGCATTTGGCTGGCTTGAACGGGGACCTGGGTTTAAACCCCAGCCCCACATGCACAACTAAGTGTCGAAAAACAAAGGCCAGATGAAAAAATAAATAAAATTGACTTTCTCTTTCTCCATCACTCATTCTCTCTAAAAAGAAGAAAAAGCCTCTGGAAATTATATGCTGTTATTATTCCCATTTTAGAGATGAAGAAACTATAAAACAGAGACACAGAAACCAACTCTCGTGCCTAAAGTAATGAATTAATAAGAGAGTTGAGATTTGAATTAACTTCTATTTGACTCATGTAATATGTATGCCCAATGTGATATGCCACCTAAGGTACACAAACTACCTTTTGAACTTTGTGCTCATTAATGATTCTGAAATTAATGAAAAAAATCAAGTCCAAGAGTTGCATAAACAAAATAAAGAAGGGAGCAGAATCCTTTAGGAGGACATGGGGATGAGATGAGTTAAAGTATCAACCCCAGTATTCTACATTCTAACCCCAGTCTCCTGCTTTGACCCAGCAGTAAGCCATGCTGTCTCCAGGCTTCTTCATCCATCTCATATTCCACTGTTTCTTCTTCCTTTAGTCTGGTTCTGGAGATGGAGCCAAACAATAGCCAAGGGATATATGGTGACAAAAGCTGGCGATTCTTTTCTTGGTGATGTGCATTAGCAATAATACACCAATGCAACCACTGCTTGCTTCTTTTGCCATACTGGGAATCCAACCCAGGGACTGTGCATGGCAGCAAGCTCTCTACTATTGAAATACCACTCCAGCCCTCAACCACCCTTTCTGAGGTGCTATGCTGAGAACTAAGGAGGGATGCCTACACTAATGAGGCACAGGGCACATCCCCTAGCAGTTTGTAATAAAGAACCATGAAACAGCAATTCAATGAAGACAGAACTTCCCCAACCCTGCTGCATCAAAGCTAGGATTAATTAATCACTATTTTATGTGGTGCTATAGATTCCTACACAATGGAGAACACATGTTGGGCGGAAGGGTCAGAAAAACCGGATAAGCATGAGCTGTTCTAATACCTGCAAAGTTGTCAAGAAACTATCTCAGAAAAGATCTGAAAGCAGTTGGAGAGAGAGTGTGGGATGAAGCAAATATGAATATAATCTTTGTTCAGGAATGTGTCTTTGAGGAAGTCTAGGTAGCCTTATGTCTGTTCTGGAAGCACTGGAAGTTAAGATGTGTGGGAACTATATTCCCATGAACTGCTGCGGCGAAGTACAAATTAGCAGAGCAACTGCCACAGGGAAATCCCCCTGGGTCACTAACTCTGGATAGCATTCCTCAGTTCAGCCCTATTATGTCAACAACGAGCTTCACTTTATGAGATATTAACAAAGGAGATGGGTGGGTGTGCCATCACTGAATCCCTGAGAACTGCAACTCCAGAACTCTATCAACCACTTGAAAAAAGGTAAATTATATATACATATATGCATAAACACACATACATGCACCTGTGCATGCACCCACACCAAATTGTTAAGAGGAAAATAAAACCCCCAGAATTCTGGCTATTTATTTTTAATTTTCCTTCTCCATGTTTTTCTGGATTTTCCAAGTTTTCTATAATGCATATAAATTACTTGAAAATTTGGGGGAAAAATCACTTTTCATAGTAAAACATATTGCTGTAGAAGAGGTGATTTCTTTCTGAGGGTAGCTTCTGATAAATATTCTTTTTAATATCCGTAGGATTTTAAAGCCTGTGGTTTTAAAATGTCTTCTAAGAGCTGCACCAGTGGATGAGCTACTTGGCCAGCAGCTCCCAGTTCAAGACGTGGTTGGAAAGCTGACAATCTTTCTTTATCTAAAAAGTGTGGGAAGTTACCACTCATGATCAGAAAGGGTTGTCAATGGCTTTGGCTGTGCAGATCAATATCTTGGCGTGTCTGTTGCTTTCTATGTGGTTATGAGACTCTCTCTCTCTCTCTCTCTCTCTCTCTCTCTCGCTGCTGGGCAGAAGTAGGGGAAGGAGGGGCCAGGAAGAACCTAAAACACAGGAAGGAGAGAAGGCACAGGGATGATTTTTTAAACAAAAGTGCCCTAACCAAAAGCTGTTAGGAACTGTCAGATCTCGAGGAGATGTCTTTGGGAGGGATTTTAATGTTAAGCTGTCCTGAAGTCCCAGAGTTTTATCCCATTGATGTTGTATATCAAAGGATGTGTTAGCCAAAAAGAATTTTAATCCACGTCTGGGATAAAGCCAGAGTTAGCTTAAGTGGCAATTACTGACAGTAAAAGACAATGAAGAAAGCACCCATTAAAATTCAAATAGATTTATTGAAACTTAGACTTTCAAAGTATGCTTGGGACATATCCAGTCCAAATCTTTTACTTATAAAGGCTTGCAAAGAAAGTTCCAAGAACCTATGTTTTGGCAGAGATCACACAACTGATTTTTGTAGAGCTGGCCCTGACACCACAGTTTTGAACAATCTCATCTTTCAAACACAACACTGCCCATCATCCCCAAATTAGCATTTCTTTTTTATTAGAGCATATTAATTGTACAGCATAGTGGGTTTTATTGTCATAGTCATCTGTGTGTATATCCAACTTAATATATCTGTAATTATAAATGATTCTTCTGTTGCTCTTTATTTATAGCCGGTAGTTAGTTTATATTTTTAAAAACTCTGTATTTCTGTAGAAAAGAAAGCAATGGGAAACCAATGGTCACAATCTGAATTTCGCATAACCAATGTACCCTACCGTGTAGTGTAGATAAGGAGGCTCCATGGACTAAGGTAACCAATGTCATCTGGAAGCAACACTCTCCACTGAAGTTTTGCTTCTGCGGATGGATGGACAACCTATTTGAAATTCAAATTTACCAGCGGTTACCATCCTCAGCTCAAGCAGGTGTAACTCTGGAGTTTTAGAGTTCAGGTAAAGAGGTACTGGAGGTACTGTTGTATTTGGCATGAGATTAAGAGAACTGAGGAGAGATGTATGTGTGTTTTCTTTGGCAGAAATAAAGAGACAGTGTCCTTCAGAGTCCAGTGGCCAAGGATTGAATTAATTATTGCCTGTGTTTTAGTGTCTCATCTGAGGGAAATTCTAGTGGTTCTCAATGTTTTAGTCTGATCCTTGCTGAGATTAATACTGATGTAAGTGTCCATTGACCAAACTGAGGAAGGAAATGGAAGGAGAGAGGGAGACAGAGAGAGAGAGAGAGAGAGAGAGAGAGACCATTACAGGGTGGGGAAAGGGTGGCTTTAGTTTTTTACTTTTCTCAAGTCATTCCCCTTCTCTTTGATGTCACTGTGATCACATGCCACATCACGTTTGGCAATTTTTCTTTTATTCTTCGATGGGATGGGAACAGAAAAAAAAATCCATTTCCTGTTGTTTTAGTTCTAAACCTGAACAGTCCTTGCAGAAGCTTGGGACAGTTCTTGGAATTCTAGGTACCAAGTATGTGCTGAACACCTTTGCCATGCTTGTGGGGTTACTGATTAGATGTGGAAGAGTGGAAGGAAATAAGAAAGAGGAACCTAACGGGAATAGGCTTGGCTCTCATCTGGTCTCATACTTCTTGGTCATGTAAAAGTGCACATCTTCCCTGGGACCTAATAGTGAGTAGGGTTACCTCCACCTTTCTACTTGTTTGGACTTGAAGGTAACCCTAGAATGACTTATGATGAGGAAAATGAGTATATCTATCATTATTACTCAGCATAAAGAAAAAAAATCAAGTTCATGTGTAGTTTTCCTTGTATGAGAGTACATTCCCTGTGTC
Organism: Aplodontia rufa; assembly: GCA_004027875.1. Classification (NCBI taxonomy): domain Eukaryota; kingdom Metazoa; phylum Chordata; class Mammalia; order Rodentia; family Aplodontiidae; genus Aplodontia; species Aplodontia rufa. Next base: position 4,423 of record PVKS010025131.1, on the reverse strand, counting down.
TGTCCCTCTCAGCTGGAACACAGTCGTTTAGCTCTGTCAGTAACATAAGAAGCCAAGCCCATTCTTAGGAATCACATCCAAGAGCAACAGAATATCAGTCTTGAAAGGGAACTGAAAGTTGATTGACTCTAATGGGAAAAAACCAAACTGAGCTGGTGGAGATGAGCCACCCAGTCGCGCTCACATGCTTTTTCAAGGCACACCAAGAGTTCAACTGGGCTCTCCAAGCTTCTTGTTTGGTTCTGTAATGATGACAACACAAAAATGTGGGGAAAACTAATACCGTTAATGTAAAAATTCAGATATTTTCCTGACATTTCCAGGTTGACCAGAACCTTCCACTGCTGCTTGGACTTGTTGATCAGTCAATAGCCTTGAGGCATGTATTCAAACCAGAGCAACTCGGGGGGCCAGTTTAATCCAGAGACGTCAGAAAATCCTTTAGCAGAAGCAGAGAACGTGAAATGATTCAAGCCTCCACCACTAGTTTCAACGTGCCAAGCTTATCTCTCTTCCCCTGTTGGAAATGTCTTATCTCCAAAGACAGCGAACTAGTCAAGGCTAGTGGCCCCACTTAGCTGTTAGGAAGAGCTCGTAAGGCCAATGTCGCATGAGACCAATGGAATCTTGTAACACCACTGAGGACTTTCCTGACAGGCACCTGAAGGAATAGCGTGGACAAATTCCCTCTGAGTCCCAATTATCCCAAATCAAGTCTAGGTCACAGAGCTGAGCTTCCGTGGCAGAGCCCTGAGCTGCCAGCATAGTGGGCCCTCAATAAAACTTGTCAAGGGAAGGAATAAGCCACTCATTTTACTCATACACATACAGTGGCTCATCAAAGAACAAGAGAGTGAAGAGGACAGAACAGATTTTTAAAATTCTCTTTTGATCCAGAAAAGAAAATGGTCTTTATGGAATAAACTGACAAGGGTTCTTTGTGAAATCATCACTAGTTATGGCTCATTATCTAGACATGTAAGTGGCCTTTTTTCCCTTCAAATCAATTCCTTGAACTTCATTAATGACCTCTCTGAACTTTAGGGTCTTTGTCTGAAAGATGGGGCTGTCACGGTCCATACCCAACGGGGTTGCTATAAGCCATGAGGGAGGGATCTTAGACAACGTGCCAAGGATGCCAGATTCAGAGTAAACACTAACCAGACATTATTCCATAACCCTTCTGTCCTCACACCCTCCTCTGTAAGAGGAGGAAAAGAGTAGTCCTCACCACTGACGTTGGATGAACAGGTAAAGTAATAATAGCAGAAGCTAACACGTGAGTTCCTCCTATAGGCAAAACATTTTTCTAGCCCCTTTGCTTTTATTACTGATCCATTATAACCATTTATTGAACCAGTTATCATTATTATCTTCATATCTCAAAGGAGAAAATGGAGGTCCAGATGGGGCAAGTACCTGCCCAAGGTCACACACCTAGTAGATAGCACAGCCAGACGGGAACCCAAGCACTTAATTCCAGAGCATTAGCCACAGGCCTGTGCTGCACGCAAAGCATTTTGTACAGTGTCTGCTGTATACCTACTGTTTTATGGTATTCCATACATAATATCAAGAAATCATGATAGCAATTTATTTGTGTTTACTAGCTGAATAGAGTACTTGCTTGCTTTTACTTTTAATCATGATATGGTGGCATTAGGAAATAATACATCTGTTGTCCCTTCAGTGTTTCTATCCCTAGGGTCCCTTTAGCTTCATATATACATGCTAATTTACGAGGTTATAAGTTCAAAATCAAGTCCACAGTACTCCAAGGGGATAGGGAGGTATTTTCAAGGGAAACTGATTCTCTCCTTTGGAACCTAAAGGGCAGGAGACACCACAGCGTTAGTCGTGAGTGGAGTGAATGGGGGGTAGGGAGAGCCAGTGGCAACTTCTTCCCACTATTAGTAGTAACATGGTAGATCGTATTTATTTAGTTCTCTTTGTGTGCCAATTAAGCACTGAGCATGGATAATCTCATTTAATGCTCACAAAATGCCTGTAATATAGATACAGTGGAAATCATCCTTCTTGTACAGGTTAGCAGAGTGAAGCACAGAGGCATCAGCTAAATTGTTCCAGATCACGGCTCCAGGAAGGAGCAAAGCTGAGATTCAGATGCAGGTGGCATGTCCTTTGACATGAGCTTCCATTCATTCTACTTCACTGCCACTGTATTTAGGAAGCAATATAGGGAAGATGTCTCTAAAAGTGAAAACAGATGTTGATTTCCTTTTTATCCCAACGGTGTACTAGTAAAAATTCAAATATTATAATGAGAAGACTGCATGTCAAGATAAGGAGAGGTACCATTAATGAAAGCCTATTATGCAGGCAGCACATACCTTATCTCTATTTTCATCAGAACCCTGCAAGGTACATAATTATCATCTTCATTTTACAGGTACAAAAAAGGAAATTCATGGGGTTAGGTAACTTGCTGAAGGTCACCAAGCTGGCAAGTGGCTGAGTCAAGACTGTGCTCATTGCACCACCCAGCCATCTCTGCAAGGATCCAGCTCTCTGCAAGAAGATGTGTTCACATCTGCGTTTGGCTCTCCAGTGAGCACAACGAGGCGTTGGCTTTGCCAACAGTAATGATGTCAATCTGACCTGCTCTTGTCTGCCTTCTGGTCTCTCTCTTAGTTGGTGCCTTCTCCTGAGAGTTTTATGAAGATCTTCATAAAATTTATAAATTGCTTTGACCTTCTGGAAAATAAGACATAAGGGTAAACTCTTGGCTGACCATGGCTTTAGCTGTAGTGTAAGCCACCAGTTGTTGACTCACAGCCCTGGAAGTTACTACACAGTAAGAAGCTATTTTTTCTCATTCTGTTCTACTTGATTGGGTTGTTTTCCACTAAAAAGAGAAAACCCTTGAGGCAGACCTGGGGGCAAAGCTCAGTGATAAAGCACTTACCTAGCATGCATGATGCACTATGCCTTGGATTTGATTTCCAGCACTGCAAAACAAAACAATAAAAAAAAAACTATGCCAAAAGCAGACAGAGAAATGGGAAACACTTTTTATTCTCAATCGAAGGCTACAATCGATTGCAAAAGGCAGAACCTAAGAAGCTTCCTTTTCCTCTGCCCCTTTCACCTAGTCCATCAACAAGTCCTCTACATTCTTCCCTATACGGCTGATCCCTAGTTGAAGATATCATCCTGTCTTGCCTGGAGGATGGACCAACTTATCCTGGCCCTCCTGGGACTTTCTACATGTTAGCACTGCAGGTTCTGCCCTCCGGGGACCCCTGAGTGATGGTTCACCCGAGATCTGGTCTTTCATAGAAATCTCCCAGGTTTGCTCGCCTTTCATTTATTATAGCTCATAGAGCCACTTTCACATCTCAATTCAATGTGCTATTTCCTGCCTTTTAAGAAAATTCCAACTCCTTATCATGGCTTACAAGGTACTGTGTGATTTGGGCCTTTGCTATTTCTCCAGTCTCAGCTCACTTAATCCCCAGAGCCTAACACTGGGACTGACCACTGTTAAAGTCCCACAAAATATTTACTGAATGAATTGATGACTGAATGAACAAATTGATGAATGAATACGGGTTTGCTAATGGAATTTCTAGTAGAATTTGCTACTGAGATTTCATGGCCTGAAAGGCCAGGTTGCTAAGGTACAATGAGCATATTCCACAGAGTTTGATGGGAGGCATAGGCCGTGCCAAGGAGATGGGGCATTGACCCACTAATAATGAGGAGCCTTCAAGAGATCCAGGGAGTGATAAAATCCTATTTATATTTTGAAAAACTGAGGTTGGAGAGGTAGGTAGGGTCCCACTTGGCAAGAGTTCTCTTCATCCTGGGCAGAATTAGGGTATGTGTTTAAAATGGGTCTAATACACTGTACTTGGGTTTTTGTTTTTGTTTTGGATAAATATAGGACCCAGAAGAGAGGCAAGGGATCAGGGAATGGGAAGAGGGAGGTAGAGGGGTGCAGCAGGGTGGGGATATTGACCAAATTATATTGCTGTGTTATGTGCATCTAGGAATATGTGACAACAGATCCCATCATTATGTACAACTATAATGCACTAATAAAAATTTTTTCCCACATTTATTAGAAGTATATTGCGATACAGGATACAGATGAGGGAGAAACATTGTCAATACTGTAGCAATCAATGTGTATAAACTTTGATAACCAGGGGTAATGCTAACACAGAGATAAGCTACTATGGGTTTCATCTATTGCAGTTTCCCCCAGAAGAACTCATGTGTTAAATGGGTATCTAGTGTAGGAATAACATCGGCTTCTGGAATGGTTCCCCCATCTTCCCAATCACCAGACTCCTATGAGTTCTTCATATACCTTCCCCCCTCCCCATCCCCTTCCCTACACCTCCAAGTTACCTAGGGAGCTTTCACCCCTGTTGCATTGAAAGTCATTCAATTTGAG
>PVKS010025130.1:0-30228 GCA_004027875.1 Aplodontia rufa | reverse complement strand
CTATCAACTCCATTATGGAGCCTATGGGTCCCACTCAATTAGGACTACCTGTATTGACGGCCATTCCGTCGGGGTGGTCCACTATTGTTATTGATATTAAAGATTGTTTTTTCTCTATTCCTCTTCACCCTGCCGATACTAAATATTTTGCATTCTCCCTTCCTACTGCTAACAATGCTTCACCTAATCAGTGTTATGAGTGGACTGTGCTCCCCCAAGGAATGGCAAATAGTCCTATTATGTGTCAGGTCTATGTTGATCAAGCTCTTCAGTCCATTCATGACACCTTTCCAGATTTATTAATTTATCATTACATGGATGATATTTTACTTGCTCATTCTCAGGATTCTATTTTACAAAAGGGTTATGTTGCTTTTTTAAGTGTTCTAAAATGCTGGGGCTTGACTGTGGCCCCTGAGAAGGCTCAATTGACTGATATTAAACAGTTTCTTGGATCTACTATATCTAGTACATTAGTCAAACCTGCAAAAATTAATCTTCATAAGGATAATCTGTCTAATTTAAATGATTTTCAGAAGCTGCTTGGTGATATCAACTGGATCAGACCTTATCTTCACAATCCTACCTCTGCTCTTTCTACCTTATTCGATATCTTAAAAGGTGATTCTGACCCCCTCTCCCCTCGTTCTCTTACTGTTACAGGACGAGAAGTCTTAAATCAAATAGAGAGAGCCATGGAATCTGCCCACATTGACCGCATTGATTTAAATAAGCCTTTGCAATTTATTGTTTTAGCTACGCATCACAGCCCTACAGGTGTCTTTTGGCAGCATGGCCCTCTCCTTTGGATGCATGGTGCGGCTTCACCTTCTAGGGTCATTACTCAATACCCAGAAGCTATAGCTACTTTTATCATAAAAGCGCTCAAGGTTTCTTTGGCAACGTTTGGTATGCATCCTAATACGATAATTACTCCTTATAGCATGGGACAATTACAATATCTCTGTTCTACCCTAGATTGCTGGACAATTCTTTCAGTAAGTACCCAAGCTCAATTTGATAATCATCTCCCTTCTAATCCCTTATTGCATTTTTGGGCTAGGCATCCGGTGGTCTTTCCAAAGATCACCAGGACTACACCCATAAAAGATGCCACTTTAATATTTACTGGTAGATCTAAGGATGGCACTGGAGCCATTACAGCCAATGGATCCACTCAAACCTTTCTGTTCCCAGTCCAATCTGCTCAACAGACAGAACTATTGACAGTTTTAACAGTTTTTTCAGGACACTTCGAACCCTTTAACCTGTTTTCAGATAGCATATATGTAGTTATTGCTGTTCAGAGTCTCGAGCTGGCTGGACACATTGCTGCTAATTCTCCCATTCATCAGTATCTGTTACAGTTGCAACAATTAATTTGGGATAGAAAAAATCCTTTTTATATCACTCACATTCGTGCTCATTCTGGTCTCCCTGGTCCTCTTTCTCATGGCAATCATGTTACTGATCTCGCCACGCGCGATGTCCATATCTTTTCTGCATTGCAATCTGCTATTAATTTTCATAATCAATTTCATGTTAACTCCTCTACATTGTGTCATCGCTTTGCTATATCTAAGGAAGAAGCCAGATACATCGTCAAAAGCTGCACTAACTGTGTTACCTTTCTTCCTCAAGTGACTTATGGAGTCAACCCTAGAGGACTGCTACCTAATCATCTATGGCAAATGGATGTCACTCATTTTCCTGAATTTGGAAAATTGCAATTTATTCATGTTTCTATTGATACATTTTCAGGATTCATTATGGCCACACCTTTGTCTGGAGAAAAAACAAAGGACGTTATTACTCATTGCCTCTTAACATTTTCCATTCTAGGTTTACCTAAACAACTTAAGACTGATAATGGACCTGCCTACACTTCTAATACATTTAAAATTTTTGTGCTAACTTTAACATTCAACATATTACAGGCATTCCTTACAACCCAACTGGACAAGGCATTGTTGAAAGGGCTCATCTTACTATCAAGCCTATGTTAAATAAACAAAAGGGGGGAATAGGAGTGGTGTACAGAACACCCAAAGATAGGTTATCTGCTGTATTATTCACATTAAATTTTTTGAATTTGGATTCCAATAATAGATCAGCTGCTGACAGATTTGCTGATCCACATCATAAGCCGAAGACATGGGCCATGTGGAAAGATATATTGACTGGTCAATGGAAAGGCCCAGATCCTGCATTGATCTGGAGCCGAGGTTCTGTTTGTGTTTTCCCGCAGAATGCTAAAGGACCCATCTGGGTGCCAGAAAGGCTGACTCGAGCTAGCCGTAATCTGAGCCTTGATGAAGACACCCCAGATTCTTCTTCTTTGCTCCCTGCTGGTCCAGAGCTCAACAATGATGGAGCAGAGGGACAATGACTGGATCTGACTGGCCAAGATAGCTAAGACGGATAACATCTGCATCAGACGGGATATCCACGTGGGACTTATCTTGGGATCCTGTTTGCTGCCTGTGTGTTGTCCCTCCAACGAGATAAGAAACCTTACCTTCTTCTCACAAATAAACAAACCTGTCACTTACTCAGACTCTTATTTTTGGGGAAGCTCCTCTTTTTGACTTCCTAAGGATGCTATGCAGCTTATCACTCCTAATGTTGTAGTTTCTGAAAATGATACATGTGCTGAGTATAAGAGTTGTACTTCTAAGTGCATTGATGTGGGAAAAAAGCGTCTTTGTAATCGTATTGAACAAATTATATATGGCAATGCACACACTTCTTTACCTAAGGGGTAGTTTTACTCACGGTAATTTTACCTTTAATTACATACCTGCTAATTTGTCTGAGGGAACGCAATGTTGCCTTAGTTGGTTGACTGTATTTTTACCCTCAGTTGCGGATATATTGCCACATCATCCTGCTGTTAGAGTCAAAAGAGGCCTCCCCTTAGCGGAAGATTGTGATGATAACGTACATCTCCTCTCTAAAGTTGAAGTAGATGCCTTGACGTTCTCCCTATTGGGTATCCCTGGTTTGGCGGTGGGAGCTTACTAAACTGGCTTGTGTCATGGCTAAAAACATTAATTATGCTTCCACCGCATTGTCTCTCTTAAATGAGGAACAACATATACTACGACAAGGAATCTTAGATAATAGAGCTGCTATTGATTAACTTTTACTTTTCCATCACCAGGGTTGCCAGTCAGTAAAAAATATGTGTTGCTTTAACCTCTCTGACAACTCCCTCAGTATCTCTGAGGAAATTGATAAGCTAAAAACCTTAGCTACACACATCACACAGGATACTGGCACTGAGAGCCTGTTTGGTTGGCTGACTTCATGGCTCCCTAACTTCTCCTGGCTCAAGGAGTTGTTTTTGGGAATCGTATTTGCCTTGGCCTGTGTTCTCATTGTATGCATCGCCGGTCGATGTGTATTATACATCTTCCTGCACCCCTGGACACCCCATGGCAAGCGATGGACTGGTAGTCAATGATGGGTACGACTTGCACATGTGTTTATCAACCTAAGCCAGGGCGTGAAGATATAGAGGTGTTGCTTCGTGACCCCATGACGGGTAAGAAAACACATGATTGCAGGCAAACTAGGCCAGGCACAGTCCCCTTGTCTTTATTAATATATTTAAGGGGGAACTTTAGGGAACATCAGGCCATGGAGCTGTGTACGTGCCTTGAGGCAGGTCAGTTCCTGGAAGGCAACTTAAAGGTCTATTGTCAGAGAGGATTGATTATCTTGTTCTTGTAGACTGACCCTCGCCCAGAACCAGGTGCGCATTCCTTCATGGTTGATACTCATCTCACTTTGAATGGCCTCTTTGGGCTACTGATGGTGGTCTGGTAAATTGTAACTTGCTTGTAACCTTTGAAGTATACAGAAAGCTGTGGAATTTTGCCTATATAAAACTGCATGTATTGTGGAATAAAGAAGAAGACTTCTCGAAGAAACCATGGTGGTGGTCTTGTTGCTTCGCTGGACGAACGCAACAGGATACAGGGCTATCTACAACAGAAAGTAGTTTTGCTCTACATATAAACAAGGACAAGAAAATCCATACTTAGAAACATTTCAGATGGGCTGAGCAAAAAAATATACAAAGCTAGATAGAAAAGTACCAGGAAAGGCGATCACATACAACAGTGGAGGAACTGGAAGCAACAGTAAATTGTTGCTTTCAGGTCTGTATCCACTACCTTCTCTTCTTCATAGTGTTCAGTGTGTAAAAATGACACAGAGATAACATTAATTTCACTTCAAAGTACTTAATATTAATGATGGCATTAGATCTTTAAGTATTGAATCATGATTTTGAAAGTTCACAAAGATATGGATATGTGCTTCAGTATTGTTAAGATACATATTAAAAAGTGTCACTTCTCTTCTAATTCATTCAATAAGGTCAGCATTACCTAATGAAACTAGATTTTCTGCTGTTATAATGAGGACAGACAGGATCTATTTGTTAAAATCTTTTTAACTCTAAAGCAGGCAATATCTGCCCTTGTTACCATTCAGCAACAAACCACCAGTGATTTTTTTCCTCAGGTCCTTGTAAACTAGAAGAATGAAATCCACAGGCAGTGGAAGATAATTGGAAAAAGAATAAGATTTATGGAAGTGAGAAGAAAAATAGAGTTCTCACTGTGTGAGAGGGATTCTAATAGAGGGTTAACAGTCAAGTGCTCTATCCTTGGATATGACAGTTAAATATGAAAAGAATTTTAAGCTTATTGGTTCATCAGCTTCAAAGTATTTTGTTGTTCCAATATGATTGAGGCTCCTTAGAGCTCATTCTACATTTTTATCTTTTTTCAAGTCTGTAATGTCTAGATAGCCTGCAGTTGTCCAAGGTATGAGTACTGGCTGCAGAACCACAAGTTGTTCTTTGGCACAATAATTTCCAAATTGTCTGTCTCTCTCATTCCCTGGTATTAAGGGAACTAGTTTTGTCATCCTAATTTTAGACCTTATCCCTTTATACCTATGTCTCCCTTAGCTCCTAAAACAAGCAGCAAAACTAAACAAGGACTGGCTAAAGAAAGCTACAGTTCAATAACCCTGATGAACATGTGGTATGGTTTGAATATTAAATGTTCAACAAAAACTCATGAGCTGAAGACTTGGTGCTCAGTGCAGGTATTATCTGAGATAGGCATTTTGGAAAGTGATTGGAGCATGAGGTCTTTAACCTTGTCAGTGGACTAATCTACCTGATGGATCTAATAAAATGAATGGACTACTGGGAGGAGGTGGAAACTATAGACAGGTGAGGCATGGTCTGAAGAAGTAGATAACAGGGCTTGCTCTAATGGACTATGTCTTGTCCCTGGTTCCTTCTGCCCACCTCTCTCCTTCCTGGATGCTATAATGTGAGCAGCTTACCTGTGCCATGCCCTTCTGCCATGATGTGAGGTTTCACCTCTTTCCTAGAGCAATGGAACTGGTCAATCACAGACTGAATCCACTGAAGCCATGAGCCAAAATAAAACTCTCCTTCTCTAAATTGTTTCCATGTATTTGGGGCATTGTGGTGAAAAGCTGAATAACAAACATGGAAGTAAAAGCTCTCAACAAAATAGTAATAAACCAAATGTAACAGATCATTAAAGGCTTTTGTGTAATTAAGGACTTGAGTTGTTGTACCATCACAAATGCGTATAAAGCAACAATATGATATACTTTTGATCCTAATCCAGACTCACTCTCACATCTCCCATACCCGAGTCTCTTGATTCTTCTGTATTTCTTCTATATTTCTGCATTTCTTCTATATTCTACCCATAACAGTTATAAGTGTCCGTATATGTGTGTGTATGTATATACGTACACACATACACACACACACACACATATATGATTGTTAATTTTCCAGAATTAAATGATTGCATAAGTATTATTTTAACCATGATTAAGTGGGATTCATCCTTGGGATGCAAGGAAGCTGCAACATATACAAGTTAATGATACACCACAATAGCAGAATGAATAAAAGGCATAAAACCATCTCAAAAAAATGCAGAAAAGGCATTTGATAAAATTAAAAATTCCTTCATGATAAAGATTCTGAATACACATGTACAAAAGGCCTTTACCTCAACAATAGTAAAAGCCATATACAGAAAGCTGAAGCTACCATCACACTGAATGGAGAAAAGCTGGATGCTTGCTCTCAAACAGCTGTAATGGACAAAGATATTCAAGGTAGAAAATTAAAAGGATTACTTCTCTCTCTTAAAAAATTAAAAGAACAGATTATCATTGATTGCAGATGATATAATCTTACATATATGGAAAAATCTATTACAAATAGCCATCAAATTCAGCAAAGTTGCAGAATATAAAACTAACAGCATTGCTACACATTAACTGCGAATCACCTTAAAAAGATAACACAATTCCATTCATAATAACAACAAAATAAAATAACATAATATAAAACACCAAGATATAAATTTTACCAAAGAGGCTTAAGATGTCTACAACAAATACTCTAAAACATTCATGAAAGTAATTGAAAAGAACAAAAAAAAAAAAAAAATGGAAAGGCATCCCATGTTTGTGGATTGAAGGCCATCAGTATTGTTAAAATGTCTGTGTTACCCCAAGTGTAATACAGTTTCAATAAAAGTCCATCAAACGTCAATTTCATTCCTCACATCACCAAAAAAAAAAAAAAATTCTTATGAAACCAGGAAAATCCCAAATAGCCAAAGTAGTATTGAATAAAAAGAGGAAAATGCATTACATCACCAAACCTCAAGACACAGCACAAAACTGGTGAACAGAACAAGACGTAATTAACATACAGATACAACAACCAATAGAACAGAGTAGACAAAAATTTCATGTGTCTGTAGCCATTTGATTTTCAACAAAGAAAAAACTTGCATTTGAAAATGCATTTCAAGAAATTGTGGGGCTGGAGCGGTGGCTCGGCCTTTATGGCGCTTGCCTGGCGTGTGCGAGTGCACAGGTTCAAACCCAAGGACCCACATACACAACTAAGTGTCAGAGCAATGAAAGCCATGTGAAAAACTCAATAAAAATTGATTCTCTCTCTCTCTCTCTCTCTCTCTCTCTCTGACTGTCCTTCTCTCTTAAAAAAAAAAAAAAAAGAAAAAAATTGTACAGGGGAAATTTCGTATCTACATGCAGAAGAATGAACTCAAACTGTATTTCTCGCCTGTTACAAAAATAAACTTAAGATTAGTTAAATACTTAAATATAATATCTAAAATTATGAAGCTACTAAGAGAAAATATAGGGAAATTGCATAAGGTTAATGGAATGGACAATGAATTCTTTTAAGAGAAATAGGGACAGTGAGAGAGAAAGAGAGAATCAATTTTATTCAGTCTTCCATGTGGCTTTCCTTGCTCTGATACTTCATTGTGTACTTGGTACTAGTTTTGAAACCATGTCTCCCCACATGCCAGGAAAGCGTCAAAACAGCTGAGCTACCCTTCTAGCCCAGACAATAGTTTCTTTAAAAAAGACTCCAAGGGCACAGTGGCAAAACAAACACGAAAGTACTCACAACTGAGATTGCATTTGAAAAACTGTCTTCACAGGGAAGATACAATCTATAGCAATTTATTTGCAAGAGAAATAATACTTGCAAACTATGTGTCCAATATGGGATTATTTTCCAGTAAATACAAGAAACCCACAATTTGTCTTATTAAAAATGGGCAATAGACATAAACATTTCTATAAAGAGACACTATCAAGAGGTACACACACACAGACACATGCACACACACACATAATGTTCATTATCACTAACCATCAGGGAAATGCAAAGCAAGCCTCAGTGGGATATCACTGCAACCTAATAAAAATAGCTATTATCAAAAAGTCAAAAGCTAACAAGTGCTGGCAAAGATATGAAGATTTATCTTGCATGCTGTCGGAGGGGATATAAACTAATACATTCATTATGAAAAAGTGGGGTATTCTCAAAAAATTAAAAAATAGAATATCCATATTATTTAAAATCTCAGTCCTATATATATATTCAAAGAAAATGCAGTGTGTCAAAAAGACTTCTGCACTCCCATGTTGATTACAGCCCTATTTGCAAATGCTAACAAAAGGAAACAACTTAAGTGCCCATCAGCTGAAGACTACATAAAGAAAACATGGTATGGATATACAGTGGAATACTATTCACTCATGAAAAGTATGAACTCCTGACATTTAGGACAACACAAAATTGAGATTATTATGTTAGGTAACATAAGTAAAATGAAAACAGAAAAGACTTTACAAAAATGAATGTAGTCACTCACATGTGTCCTCTTACAAGATTAACCCCATAGAAGTGGAGAATAGAATGGTAGTTGTCAGGAATTGGGGAGATTGAGAGGCAAAGAAGAATTAGAAAATGTTGATCAATGGGTATTAAGTTGGTTTCATTGGAGAAAGAATTTGAATGATCTATTGCACAGTAGAGTGACTACAAAAAAACAATTTTTAATCTGTAAAAAGCTGGAAGAGGGGATTTTGAATGTGTTCTCCACAAACAAAAAATAAATGTTTGAAAAAATAGATATGTCTATTAATACCAATTTGAACATTATACAAGTATACAAGTATTAGAATATCATACTGTACCTAATATGTGTAATTTTGTGCAAAAAATTGAAAAAATTAATTCAAACGGTGTTTTTATGTTTTTTCCCCACAAAAATTGAGCTAGATTTTGTACCAGCACTATTATTTGGAACATATTTTGTGTGAAGACGTAACAACAGAACAGCATTTATATATTTTTATATAACTAAAAAAGAAGAAAAGTTCTCCAATGCAAAGGAACTAATTACAATAACCAGTAGGATAATTAAAACTGTGATTAATTGCGAGGCTTACATCCTTAGAAGCATAAGAAACTGCATTAAACTCCTATAGGTATTACCCTGCACCTGTAATTACATCAGCACATTGCTTTCTTGTAGGGATCATCACAGCATGAAAGAAAGAAGAAGTGGAGTAGGAAATGTAATATTCATTACATTATTCAGAATGGCTGACCATATAGTAAACAAACAGGTGATCAGAAAGCTGTTCAGATAAGAACCTTTCCCATTTATAATAAAGTAGTCAGTCCTAAAGTCTTATGAAAGATAATGTGATAGACTTAATCATCATAAATATTTGCTAGGTACAAATCCTCTCAATAAAATAAAAAATATTTGAAAACAAAAGTAGAAAAACCTTATAACCAGAATTTTAGCCCTTGACTTCATATTTCTGTCTCATTATGAAAACAACCTTGGAGCTAATCATATCAAAACCTTGAAAGACTCCCTACCATCAAAGATATTTTCATAAAATAATAGCAATATAAAATACCAAAGCTCTATGCCAGGCCAAAAAAATATGTGATTCTAATCTTCTTAGGCTTAAAAGTAAGTCTAAATAAAGGTTATGACCAAGGTTTTCAATCCATTTTCCAGTGAAAGATTTTACGACAAAAAATTAGGAGATCTTGCCACACTTTTGGAGAAATAATAAAAAGTAATATTTAGACATCAACTAGTGTTTTATATATATATATATATATATATATACATGTAGTTCAAATTTTCCCTAAAAATTTATTTTTCTTAATGAACTTTCGTAATCTCAAAGCAGATTGAGTTTATTTTTATTTTCATTTGAGAAAGTAAAATAAAGAATTAAGCAGTTTTCCTAATTACTCAATAAATTGTAAACACAGTTATTGATTATTTGAGTGATTAAGTATGTGCATATTAAATATTTATGCATAAATGAAAGTTCATATATCATGTGCACATTCAGTGCTATGTATAATATCTGCATTATATATGTATATATTTATATGAGAGGCTACATGCACATAGATGTACATACACATGTATTTTGTATATATTATCTAGTCTAAGAGAATTGTAATGAAATTTAGCAAAATTATTAAAATTTTAAAATTTTAACTGAAGTAGAATAGCACATCATTTATACTCACATATCTCACTTAAAGTCTTTATTAAAATGACAAAGGAAAAAGCTTCCTTGCAGAAAGATAGATAGGAAGCCTCTAGTGCTAGAAAGAACACAAATTCAGGAGATGTGGAAACCTAGGAATGTGCTTGAAAAATAGAGCTGAGTTGTTGAATAAATAAATACAAAGTCAAGAAACAATTATCAAATATGTGACATAGGTCATAAACAAAGTGGAAAGGGAAGTTCAGGAAGAAAACTAATTTAACAGTAGTGCTAAAATGCATAACATACTTAAGAATAATTTTAACCAATGTTCTCCAGTACATCTACAATAAGAATGAAAAAATTCTAAAGATAAATGAATATTAGATAAAATTAAGTTTACCAATTTCATGTAGATCAGAAGCCTCAATATTCTTTTTTAAATTTTATTCAGAAATTTATTTGTTGAACAATCAAACAAGCTTCTAATGAAATAATATATACATATAAGTTCTGAAAATTAGATTTGCCACCAAGAGCCCCCCCACCCCAATTACCCACCCTTATACCTCCCCTCCCTTTCCCAATACATCTCTACAAATGCCTTAGGTGGTATGACATTACACCTTACTAGATTTAAAACATGATAATAGACCTCCTTTCTCAATGGCCAGGGTCTAGCTCTAGCCTCCACCGATGAGTGGAAACACTCGACCCTTGGTTCTCTGGGTTATGCTTATTTCATTCAGCATAATTTATTCCATAGCCATCCATTTACCTTCAATGGTTGCAATATCATTGTTTCTAATTGCTGAGTAAAACTCCATGGTATATGTACCACAGTTTTTGGATCCATTCATCCAGTGAGGGGCATCTGGGTTTTTTCCATAATTTAGCTATTGTAAATTGAGTTGCTATGAGCATTGATTTTGCTGTGTCACTGTAGTATGTTGATTCTAAATCCCCAGGAAAAATATCCAAGAGAGGAATAGGAGGATCATATGGACTCATTCCTAGTTTTTTGAGGATTCTCCATTCTGCTTTCCTGAGGGGCTGTACCAGTCTGCAGTTCCACCAACAGTGTGTTAGTGTGCCTCTCTACAATCCCTCCAGCATCTATTATTGTGTCTTTTCTTCATTTTTGCCAATCTGACTGGCGTGAGGTGATATCTTAATGTAGTTTTCATTTGCATTTCTCCTATTACTAGTGATTTAGAGCACTTTCTCATATTTTCATTGGCTTGATCAATGTCCTCTATTGAAAATTTTCTATTTAAAAAAAGAAAAGAAAAGTTTCTATTTAGCTGTTTGTCCCATTTATTGATTGGGTTGTTTGTGTTTTTGTAGTTGAGATTTTTGAAGATTTTCTAGATTGTGGATATGAGGCCCGGTCAGAGGAATCACAGTCCATGTTTCTCTCCAACTCTGTAGGAAACCTCTTGACTAATTTGATTGTTTCCTTGGCAGTGCAAAAGCTTTTTAGCTTTGTGGCATCCCAATCACTTATTTTTGACTTTACTTCCTTCACTTTAGGAGACATGTTGAGAAAGTCTTTGCCTACTCCCAAATTCTGAAATGTTGGACCTAATTTGTCTTCCATCACTTGCAAGGTAGCTGGTTTAATTCCTAGCTCTTTGATCCCTTTTGATTTGGTTCCCATGCAAGGAGAAAGATATGGGTCTAAATTCAACTTTCTGCAAGTGGCTGTCCAGTTTGTCCAGCACCATTTGTTGAAATCGCTGTCTCTCCTCCATGTAATATTTTATCCCCCTTTTCAAAAATCAGATGTTTAAAATTTGAAGGTTTGTTTCAGGGTCTTCTATTCTATCCATTGGTCTTCTTTTCTATCTTGGTACCAGTATCATGCTGTCTTTGTTACTACAGCTCTATAGTATAGTTTTAGATCTGGTATGCAAAAACTGCCTCTTTTGTCTTTCTTGCTTAGTAATGTTTTGGCAATTCTAGGTTTCTTATTGTTCCAAATGAATTTGAGAATTGCTTTTTCTATGTCTGTAAAGAACGACATAGGTATCTTTATAGGGATAGCATTAAATCAATATAAAGCTTTCGGTAGAATGGACATTTTTATTATATTAATTCTGCCTAACCAAGAGCATGGGACATCTTTCCATCTTCTTAGATCATCTTGAATTTCATTCTTCAATGACTGATAATTTTCATTATAGAGATCTTTTATTTCCCTTGTAAGGTTAATTCTCAGGTATTTTATTCTTTTTGAAGATATCCTGAATGGGACTGATTTCCTGACTTCTTCTTCAGACCTATTATTATTAGTGTATAGGAAAGCTATTGATTTGTGGGTGTTGATCTTGAATCCTGCCACTTTGCTAGATCTGTTTATAAGTTCGAGCAGTTTACTGATGGAGATTTTTGGATCTTCCAGATACAAGATCATATCATCAGCAAAAAGGGAGAGTTTGACTTCCTCTCTTCATATTTCTATCCCTCTGATATCTTTCTCTTGCCTGATTGCTCCAGCTAGGGTCTCAAGAACAACATTGAATAAAAGTGGTGAGAGCAGACAGCCTTGTCTTGTGCCTGATTTTAGTGGAAATGCTTTCAACTTTTCTCTGTTTAGTATTATACTAGCTGAGGGTTTAGCATATACAGCCTTTGCATAGTTCAGAAATGATCCTTTGAACCCTATCTTCTCTAAAGTTTTGAACATAAAAGGGTGCTGGATTTTATCAAAGGCATTTTCTGCATCCATTGAGATGATCATATGGTTTTTGTCCTTGATTCTGATTAAGTGGTGATTTACCTTGTTTTGTGTATGTTGAACCAGCCCTGCATTCCTGGGATGAAGCCCACTTGATCATGATGGATTATCTTCTTGATACATTTTTGAAAACAGTTTGCTAGTACTTTATTAAAGATTTTTGCATCCATGTTCATCAGGGATATTGGTCTGTAGTTTTCTTTTTTTTTTGATGTATTCTTGTCTGGTTTTGGTATCATAGTTATGGTTGCTTCATAAAAGTGGATGGGAGATATCTTTAACTATTTGATATTTGATAAAGAGGGCAAATGCATAGTGTGGAACAAAGATAGCCTGTTCAACAAATGGCATTGGACAAACTGGACAGCCATATGTAGACAACTGAAGCTGGATCCTTATCTTTCACCTGCACAAAAATTAAATCAAAATGGATCAAATACCTGGATATTAAACCAACAACTTTAAACTTACTAGAAAAAGAAGTAGGGTCATCACTACACCATATAGGAGTAGGTCACTACTTCCTTAACAAAACTCCCATGGCTCAAGCTGTAAAATCAAGAATAAATGAATGGGATGCAATTAAACTAAAAAGCATTTGCACAGCTAAAGATCTAGTCAAGAGCATCAAGAGAGAACCTACAGAATGGGAGAAAATCTTTGCCTGATATACCTCAGACAGAAGGCTAATATCCAGAATATACAGGGCACTAAAGAAACTAAACTCCAAACTCACAAATAATCTAATCAACAAATGGGCTAAAGAACTCAAAAGGAACTTCTCTCCAGTGGAAGTCCAGAAAGCCCATAAATATAAGAGAGAATGCTCTACATCTTTAGCTATAAGGGAAATGCAAATCAAAACTTCAATGAGATACCACCTCACTCCTGTTAGAGTGGCAAAAATGAAAAATTCTAACAATAACAGATGCTGGAGGGGCTGTGGGAAAAGAGGAATACTGTTACAATGCTGGTGGGACTTCCAACTGGTTCAGCCACTGTGGAAAGCAGTGTGGAGAATTCTCAAAAAATTAAGGACGGAACCACCTTATGACCCAGCTATCCCATTCTTGGGTATTTTCCCAAAAGAGTTAGAATCAGCATATTATAGTGATGTGGCTTCGTCAATGTTTATAGCAGCTCAATTTACTATAGCTAGATTATGGAACCAACACAGATGACCCTCATTCCACGAGTGGATTCAAAATTTTGGTACATATATACAATGGAATACTACTCAGCCATTAGAGAAGTTGATATTATGGCTTTTGATATCAAATGGGTGGAGATGGAAGGAATTATGCTAAGTGAAGTATCCCAAACTCAGAGACTCAAGGGGTGAATCGTATCTCTCATCTGTGGAAGTTAGAATACATGGGGAAGCAGTATGCTAGATGGCTAAGCTAATAATAACTTCAAATTGTATGATTTTCAACGCAACAGAGAGACGACTCCCTAGGACACTTGAAGCCATAGAGAGGGGGCTGTGGGGCAAGGGGTTAGGAAGAAATCCCAGGAGACTGGAGGGTGGGAATATGGGGGAATCACCTCAGAAGTAGATCTCTGTCATACATGAGCTATCCATTTAACTCAAGAGTTCTTCTGGGTGAAACAGCAACAGAGGGAACCCAAGCTGGACATCCATGATATGGCATTAGCCCTGCATAATTAAGTATATATACATTGGTTCTTGAATGTTTGATAATGTTTCCCCCTCAATTTTATCTCTATATCCATCTAATAAAAAATAGAAATGTGTAATTTGTTCATAGTCATAATATCTTATTTAGGTAGTTCTGTGGTTGTCTTTGTTAATTATTGGTAGGTGATACTTTTACTGAATTTCTTCAGTTTGTGGGTTTTGGGTATAAATTACTTGTTCTTCTGTCTGGAGTGTTTCCTTGACAATTCTTTGTAGGGCAGGTTTTCTGTTTACGAATACTGCCAGTTTTGTCTTATCATGAAACGATCTTTTTTTCTCCATCAAATTTGAAGGTGACTTTTTCCAGTTATAGAATTCTTGTCTGCATGTTGTGGTCATTCAGATGTTGAAAGATGTCTTTCCAAGACCTTCTTGCCTCCAGAGTCTGGGTTGAAAAGTCACAAACAATTCTTATTGGCTTGCCTCTGAATGTGATTTGTCATTTATCTCTTGCTGCTTTTAACATTGTTTCCTTGGTATCCCTGTTGTACATTTTGAATATGATGTGTCTTGGAGAGTTTCTCCTTTGATTACGCCTATTGGGTGTCCTGTAAGCTTCCTGGATGAGCAAGTCTGATTCTATTTTTATAAGAAAAAATTTTTCTTTCACAATTTGCTTGAGGATATTCCTCACACCATTTGTGTGTCTCAATTTCTTCCTGTATCTCAAATACTCTAAGTTTGTTTCTTCTCATTTCATCCCAGATATTTTTAAAATTCTGATCGTGTTCTTTTAGTCGTTTTTCTTTTTTGTCATTGGTGTGCTCTAGCTTGGTCAGCCTGTCCTTGTCAGATGCTTTTTCTTCAATAGCAGAGGTTCTGTTTTCTCCTGAACTTAGTCTATTATTAAATTCTCCCAAGGTCCCTCTCATGTCATTGACTGCAGATTTTAGATCGGATATTTGTTTTTTGAGAATATTGATTTCTTTAATGATAGTTTCTCAACTCTTAAGTTTTCTCGTTTATTCTCTTCATTATCTCTTCTTTTAACTTGTTGCTCCTTTTGTTATCAGCACATTGATAAATTGTTTTAGATTTTCATTCTGGTCCCCATCCATAGACCCCTTACTAGGGGAGTTATTGATTGATGTGAACCTCTTCGAGCTTGATTTCTCATGTCTGAAGAGATTCTTCTAGCTGATTTGACTGTATAACCCTTTATGGAAGCAATATAAGACTTTGGGATTCTTTTTCCTGTCCCCCACCCCTTAAGGACTAAGCTGTTGGCTTGGAAATTTTGTCCAGTCCCTTACTTGGGATGGAGTGTTGTCAGGAAAGTTGATGTCAGAAGTCTACCCCCTTTACTGTGAACTGTTATTTACCCTTACAAATTTCCAACACCTCATGTGGTAATAGAAAATTATCAATATGTACACCCAAAGCTTATAATAAACAGTATTAAATTAGTTATTTAGAACAGACTATAATAGACTTCTGAATTCAGCCTATGAAACTAATGGTAGTGATAAACAATATTTTCGGTGACACTAGTATTGAACTATCACATATATCAGACTTCAAAAACATAAACATGCAAGTATTATTCAGATTGACAATAAAAGCTTTACAGCTTTTATTATGCATTATTATGCAGCCTTAATAGTGGGGGGTTGATGAGTGTCAACTAATTGGGAGTCACAGAAGGAGGGTAATGCAAGTGAAATTTAGAGAGGAATTATATTGACCGATTGTGGACAGGGAGAAAATGAAGGAGGTAAAGGATTTGCTGTAGAAAGAAAAGGAACTTGATAGAAAGGAAAATAAAAAAATTATAAAAATAAATAATTAAACAAAGACAAAAGAAAAAAGAAGAAAAGAAAATACAAATTCAAAGGGAAGCTAAGCTAGCTGTGGCCTAATATAGGAAGGATAAAAGAGTTATTACTAAGATTTGGGTGATCACTTAAGGGAAGAAATTCTCTATCCCTGGTGAATTATGCTTGTCAGGCACAATATACTTCAAATATTATATGCATTCACCAGAATCCCTCTTCTCAGGAAGGAAGACAAGGATAGACAGGATAGGCAGGAGGAAATAAGAGAGACAATAGAGAGAAAATAAGAAAATAAGAAAGAAACATAAAACAAGCAATCCAAACAAAAAATATTTTTTAAAAGAAGAAGAAAACAAAAAGGAAGGGGGAGAGATAACCCCCCTAGAAATTAAAAGAACCTGGGAAACAAAAAGAACTAGTTTTTTTATATGACCACTAACCATTAACTTTTCCAGTTATCACACTCATACACATCAACAACAGAAGAGAAATGAAGAAAGAAAAAACAAACAAAAAAACCCTAAAAAAAGTACACACACACACACACACACACACACACATATACACACATACAAACACATACAAAAAAAGTGAAAAATAAAAAAAATCTTAATAATAGAAACTTGGAACTATAGTCATTAAGAGTGTCTCTGATCCCTTTGAGAGGACATGTTCACTGTTCATCTGAGTTTCAGAGGGAGGGTCACTCAGGACTTTCAGGGGATCTGAAAGTCAGAATTTTGTTTCCAATGCTCCCTCTGCTGGTGGTTGCTGAAACTGACTCCTGTGCTATTTGTGTTGGGGCAAAGGATTCAGCAGGCTTAACTTGTATTGTGATCCTTCTGGCTGGATTTGGGGTGGCTAGGACTGAGCAATGCTCCCCTTTACTCCATAAACCCAAACCCCCTATGCAAAGTGGAGCCTGGGACTGTCCCAAGCCTTCTCTTCCCGATTCAGCCTGTGGTCTATGACCGACTCCAGATGCAGTTTTCAGAGCCTGCTTTGCAATCTCAGTGAAAGTCAGCCCCAGTTGGGAGAGTGGAAGACTCCTAGGGCATTAAATATGGAGGCTGCTTGGCTCTACACCGCTGCTGCCGCTGCCGGGGCATCCTGCGGCCACTAAGCCTGTTTTGCAGTCCCAGAGAGCCAGTCCAGGTCCGGAGAGTGGAAGCCTCCTAGGGCCTTAAAGATGGAGGCTGCTCGGCTCACACACTGCAACCACTGGATAGCCTGCCCTACTAGGCTTGTCTGTAGTCAGCTTCAAGACACTGATCTAGCTGCCAGACGGATTGTAAGTGTGGGATGTGACTTTGCAATAGCACTATTTTTAAAGCACAGAGGCTTTCCTTGGTGATGTGTTCACTGTCTGCTAGACTCCTCCCCAACTGCCTGGCAGAATGTAAACAATGATGGCCACGTGCCATGTCCCAGTCAGGACAAAAAAAAAAATCCTCTTTTTCACCTCTCCTTTCTCCCAAGTCTCTGCTCCTCAAATCCACTGAGCAAATTAGTACTGGGTTTTCAGGATGCTAGTCCCCCAAATGCATGTCAAAATACTGGAAATGAACTAGGAATTTTCCATCCCAGTCTTGGAGTTGCTGGAGAAACCGTCCCTCTTCAGATTGCCGTCTTAAATCTTCCTCAATATTCTCAAATTGTTATCCTTCTCTGTATTGAGAGATTCAAAATGAATACAATTATGCTCCTACTACATATTTCAATAGAAATTTATAAGTCATTTCTAAAATATATGTAAAACTTCAAAAATTTTCTAACAGCCCAAACAATGCTTTTTTTTTTTTTTTTTAAAGAGAGAGATGGATAAAGAGAATCAATTTAAATTTATTTTTTCATCTGGACTTTTTTTCTCTGACACTTAGTTGTGTATGTGGTGCTGGAGTTTGAACCCAGGTCCTCACTCATGCCAGCCAAGTGCTCAAACCACTGAGCCACTGTTAAAACAATCTTACAAAATAAGACATGAGAAGTTGGAAGAAAATATTACCTGATATTAGGGCTCATTATTATCATGCGTGGGATTGACATAAAGATAAACACATATATCAAAGAGTGTCTCTTCCCCATTCATTGGAAATACAAAATATTTTCAGCACAGGATGAAGAATATTATATCCTTATAACAGATATAAATTTGTATATGCATGCCGTAATTTTATATGCAAAGTTGAAATTATCTCACACCATACAGAAAAATTAAAACAAGATGAATCATGCCCTAATATAAAGCCTAAAGAGGTTTCTAGAAGAAAAGCAGAGCATCCTTATAAAGAAAATGCAAATTAAAAACTGCTGGAATGGCTGACATCATCAATAGTGATGATATCAATTGTTTATAAATGTATGAAAAAGTGAATTTCTGAAACATTGCAGATGGAAGTGTAAAAATCACAGTATCAGTTTTAAAAGATGTGTTAGTTACTTTTAAAATTAAATATATATCTACTCTATGACCCAGGATTTGTATTCAAGAGAAATATAAATCTCTCCCTCCTCCCTCTCTCTACATATGTGTGTGTGTATATGTATGTATATGCATGTGCGTGTATGGAAAATCATATCCAGATTACATTCTCAAGAAAAAAAATCATATGTCTCCAAAATATTTCATTTCATATTATTATTTTAAACATTTTTTTTTAAAGAGAGAGGGACAGTGAGAAAGAGAGAAAGAGAAAATAGATTTTATTTTAGTTTTTCTTGTGGCTTTTGTTGCTTGGACACTTCATTGTGTATGTGGTGCTGGGGTTCAAACCCACATCATCACACATGCCATGTAAGTGCTGTAACTGCTGGGCCCCTGTTCCAGCCCACATTTCATACTGTTTTATTTAGAAGTCCAAAACTGGAAATAATGAAAATGTCCATCATCAGAAGAGTGGATTAACTAATTGGAGTTTAGTAAAGACATGGTACACTACTCAATAAAAAAAGGAAGAAATTACTGATACATACAAAAAAAGGCAGAAACAAATTATTATGTACTATGAGAGTCTACCTCATAAAAATTTTTGCAAAAGGCAAAATTAAATTTTATTCCAAAAAATCATAAGAGCAGTTGTCTTAGAGATAAAGGTCTATTGTGATGGCCAGAGGGTAAGGGACATATTTATTATCTTGATAAGGGGGTGGATTACCTGGTTTATGCATTTTTTCAAAATTGACAGAATTGAACACCTGAGATTTTCTTATTTTACTATATACCAATTTACCTAAAAAAATAATTGCAAAGAGAGAAAAACAAATTCTAAAAATATAAAATGAGGAATTTTAAATTAATACAAGTTTATTTGAATGAAAGAGTGAAACTACCCAAATATTTTCTTAGCTATTCTTTTAAAATAATTACTAAACAAATTATTATTGATAGTTTTATGTCTGTCTTCTTGAGATTTTTTTTTCAATTCTATGTGCAAGCATGATAATAACTTCCTGAAAGGGCATTATTTTCTACATAATTTTCTTGAACTGCTGTCTTTTACTCAAAAGTGAATTATTCTTGCATTTTAAAATGACTCATTTTTAAGGTCTTTAGAAAACACTAAAAAAGAAAAAATATATATCCCATAATTTATTTGGCTAGTCTTTTATATTATGTATTTACATTTTCTTAAATGTTTGATTTTCATAAAATTTCCCACTAGTGAGTTTGTATAGTTAAATTCCAAAAAGTGTGAAGTTAGGCCATAAGCCTAACTTAAATTTGTGATATTCTCTTGCTTATTATCAAACAACTCCCACACCCAGGTGCACAATTTTAGCTTGCCCTTTCTATTGTGGCCACCACATGTGATATTATGAATGAAATCTGTATACTTCTCAATGTAAAAAAACAAAACAAACAAACAAAAAACCCCCATAAAAATGTAATGATGGACACTGTAAGAAGAGGTGTCCGGAACTGGTTATTTTAAACCCTTCCTTATTTTTTAGAGAGATAAAGTGATCAAATCACTTGGTTCTATCAAAATAATTATCTGAATTTCAATGCTTAGAAATATTTTGGTTACAAAAGGTGTGTAAAATTTTATCCTTAGAAAATCATGTCACAAGTTATCTTAGCAACATATTCTGATAATTCTAAACTTTATACATTTTGTAATTCCTCTCAATTGTTTCAGTAAAATTTACACAAACTGCCTGTGATACCAGTAATTAAACATTAAAAAGAATGACTGAAGCCAATTGCTACTGGTTTGAAAATCACTCGTATTTATATTTTTCTATATCCCCACATAACCCGCTATTTATTTATTAGGGCTACATGAATGGTAATTTCTCATTTAATTTGCTCATTTTAATTATGTATAAATAATTAACATGAAGCCTTCTAAATATACACAGACAGTCCTCATCTTCTGTGTATTTTATTTTCACACAGCCAAAGCTATAAGCTTCAAATTGATAAAAAATAGTCTGTATAGTCTTTCAGCCAATATTAAGAGCAATTCAAATTATTACATCAAGACTTTTATACAGTGTCTTACTTCTTGGCTAACCAGCAGTGGATGGCTTGACCCTCACCTCTGGCATCTTTGCAGACTTTTGTAAGATCCAGTGGCACTGGGATGTGTGGGTATCTCATCCTACATTCTGAAACTTCCCCTAATCCTTATTTCTCCTTTCATTACATGTGGTCATTACCCATTTATTCTTTTTTTTAGAGAGAGGAACAATGATAGAGAGAAAGAGAGGGGGGGGAATCAATTTTTTTCAGTTTTTCATGTGGCTTTCATTATTCGTACACCTCGTAGTTTATATATTGCTGAGGTTTGCACTCGTGCCCTAGCACATGCCAGGCAAGTGCCGCAATTGCAGAGCCACCACTCCAGCCCCATCGTCACCTATTTCAAGATGTATATTCTTTTTTTAATACAGTATTTTCTTTAAGGAAAATATCACTTTTTCTTGGGAGTATTTGAAATTCATAGTTGTTGCAATTTCCCATTGTAAAATGTAGTTGATTGACACTCAGGTATGTACAGGTTGTTGTTTTCAAAATCTTACATTTCTCACTTCTAAATAGCACAACAGAATTCAAACACATCATTACCCTAAGCCAACTTCACCTCCTTTTTTTGGTCAATAGCATTGCATGTCTTTATGACATCATTTACAATTTTCTTTCATTTTGCTCTTTCTGCCATCATTCTACCACAACAAATTTCTCATCTCATCTTCAAGAACACACTTTTGGCTATTTTATCCACTCTTGGCTCTCTCCCTAACCAAGTATCTCTGTGGCTACCCCTGCTTTAACTGTGTCTCCCCCTGCTTTAGCTGTGTCTCCTGTGAAAGTTTTCGTTGACTGAACTACCTCACACTGCTCTCCCTCCTTTCTACTCTGGGAATAGATGGAGGCTTTGAGACTTACCACAAAGGCACAACATCATATACATGGCCTTCACAATCATTGAAACATATGTGCTGTTTTTCTCAGCTCAGATTCAGTTAATTTACTTTTGAATATGTTTTAGACTTTTTCCTGTTTCATTAGAAAGTCCAAGATGATATGAGTATTTTGCTCATTTTCAAAGCATTGATATCATTAACTCTTAGAAGAGCAATCCTAAACCCTAAAAATAAGCACTTGAAGCTTACCCACTGTTTCTGATGAGTGGTGTTAACAATGCTGTTTAGCTAATGAAACAATCCTGCTTGAATTAAATTTCAGAATAACTCCTCTTGTAAAACTTGAGAGGCTGAATATACAAAGTGATCATGCACAGGCTGCCTTAGAGAGTAAGTCTCTGGCTCACAATCTCTACAGCACCAATGAAGGTAAGGGCTTGGTTGATGATTTTCGATTTTATTTTTATTTTTTTTTTTGTCCCAGCCCTCCAACTCAAGACCAACCACAGAAAACCAAACATTCTCTCCCACTCAGTACATTGGATGCCCTGCTTTGGGGTATCCTACCTGTCCTTATCAATACACTATCAACAAAACCCAAATGAGATCGTCTTTCATTCATGTTTGTCACTCTGAAGCTTTTCCATATTCCTACATGCCCTGGAGTTAATGCCAAATGGAAAGAATGGTGGCTCAACTTCTTGCTATAGCAAATTATGAATAAACTATTTTTAGTCTTCATTTATTTCCACAATCTGAAATTATTTGGTTTTGACAAACATTCATATGCAATTGAAATCCCTGAGAAGTGATGGCAACTGTGTCTGTATTTACGTCCTTTTGAATGTCATAGTCAGTTTGGATTGCTTTAACAAGTTACCATAGACTGGGTAACTTCAGCAATAAATATTGATTTATTATGGTCTGGAAGCTGGAACACCCATGGTTAAGGCACCAGCGGTTCAGATGACTGGTTAGGGCACCCTTGCTACTTTGCAGATGGCCTTATTGTATCCTCACACAGGGGAGAGCAATCAGTGGTCTCTTTTGTAAAGGCACTAATCTCATATGTGAGTGGTCCACCCCAATAAATTATTTCCTGAACAGACTCACCTTTAAATGCAATCCCATTGAGAGTTGAGGATGAACATACAAATTTCTAGAGAACAAAATCCTTCAGTTCACAGCACAGAAAAAAATTGGAATTAACAAAGTTGATATTTATCTATTGTCAATGATATGTGAATTCTGCTGTTATTTTCTATCTCTAGATCAAATTATATGTAGAACAGCTGTTCTAGATGCAAATGTATTTGGAGGATATGGGTATTATACAAGGAAAACTTATTAATCCTGAATATGGCACTTTAGAGTAGAAAGGGAAGAATTGGCACACCTGCACAGATCACTACTAAGAAGTTTACCAACATCAGCTCATTATCAGGCCTTGTCTTTAAAGGTTTCTGGAATTTTCCAGGTGTCAAGACTGGAAATGCACACTTTTTTCCCTCTAACTGCTCAATTCTGAAATCAGAGAACCACTCCAGGCTTAGGAAAAGCTGCAATCAATACCCTTTTCAATCTGCACTTTCAGTGAACACAATTTTGCAAGGGTACACAAGTAAAGCATTTTCTGATCCGAAAACAATAGGAACACAGAGCTATAATGCTGTATCTATGTCTCCGCTGATATCCTGAAAGAGCAATTTAATTTTGCAGCCAGCCATGTGTAATTCGAGTGTGACACATTAACAAATGGATGGCTGGTCCATCTTCCTGGCTTCCTGTCAGGATTTGGTTCTCGTGATGCCTTTGGGCATGTCAGAGGGAGTTTCAGCCCATTCAGAAGTGCATCTGAAAGAATTAGGGGACATAAATGTGGACTGATGAAGACAGCAGCTGTGAGGCAGGAAAATTAATAGTCTCATAGAAAACAATGTGTAACATAGTAACAAATCAGGAGAAAACTGACATTTTGCTTAGTTCCTCAGAACTATGTTAAATGTAATATAATGCATTTAAATTATTGTTTATTGAACCTATTTAGCATGTGCCAGGATTTAAAAATAAAGAAATCAAATGGGATGCCAAACTGTAATTAAATTTCTATTGTATGTATTATATATATAAAGTTAGGTTGGCACAGGAATATTAAACCTGATTAATTAACATAAAGCTTGTCCTAAATGTCATCTAGAGAGAAACTAAATGAGAGAGTGGAGAGAGGAGACTTCTAGTATTGCATAGAATATGCACTGGGACCCAAGCTCCTCCAATAGAAAGGCTCTTGATACTTCCCCACAATATTTACTGCTGATTCCTATCGTGATGCTAGGGAACTGCTTTTTCTGGATAAAGATCCTTTAATTGTATAATTTATATTTGAGATGATGCTAAAAATTTTAAATTATATTAGACTTAAGAATTAAAAATAGGGTCTGGAGCGGTGGTTCAGTGGTTAGAGTGCTTGCCTGGCATGCATGACGACCCGGGTTTGAACCCCAGAACCACATACACAACCAAGTGTCAGAAAAATAAAAAATAGATGAAAAAATAAACTGATTCTCTCTGTTACTGTTGTGTTTACTCTCTCTTTAAAAGAACAATTAAAAAGAAATGAATCCACAAAGTAACATATGTGATTTCATGATAAAACATAACTGACATATCTTTCTCTTATGATTGTCCTAATATTTTGATATGCACATGAATCAGTTGTGTATCTTGTTATTTGTGGATTCTGAATCATAAACACTTAGGGCCTGATATTCTGCTTTCATAAGCCCTCAGTTGATGTTATTATCTCATGAATTACAGTTTTGAGTAGCAAGGATCTAGGGTACTTTCTCTCTTTCACTCTCTCTTTCTGCCTGATTCTGTCTCATTCTATATCTCTCCATCCATTTCCTCTCTTTTATCTCTGTCTTTGTCTCTATCATTCCCTTCCATCCTCTTTCTCTCCTTCTATATAAAAAATACCACCTTTCTTTCACAAGTAGAAATTCCATTAAGTGTATTCTGACTATTAGTATCCTAACACTAGAAATTAAGACCCATGGAGAATCAGAAGTTCTCTCTCCTACCTATGTAAGCATCTCTTACTAAGTTTTCTGGCCTCAGAGCCTTGTTTTCTCTGAAAACTTACAGCATAAGAAGATGCAGCCTTAACCATGAAACAGTCTAAGAAAATTAGAATGAAATATAATAAATTAAACACTTATACAAGGTAAATAAATACAGGATAACTCTGACGATGGTTTCATTTATAGGCATGAATGAAAATGAGTATTTGGAACATTTAGCTTTCCATTCCTCTCTAAACTGAATTCTCCTACTTTAATTCCTCACTTTTAGTAATTGCTGAAGATATCTAACCAAAGCATATTTTGATGAGGTTCAGCTCTGTCATTCACTGTACTCTCAAATATTTAAAGTTTTGATTTCAGTGAATAATTGTGAAAAAGCAACGCGACCCAGAGTCACCAAAATAAATAAATAAATGAACATTCCTAAATTATGTGATTTTGTTTCAGACTTTTGTGTATCCAAGAAATCTTAAGTTATTTCAGACCATTTATTGAAAATGTAGAAACAGATTTTTCCCCCTGTGGTTGAGACCTCATAGCACCATGATTCAGGTCCGTGTAAGTTAGCTGCATAAGGAGCCCATTCGGGCTTTTGAGTGGGTCAAAAGCCAAGAATACACCTCTTCCTTCATCACTTCCTAACTTCAAACATCAGATGAAAGTTCAGCCTCCAGGAAATGAAGAAAGAGAAACAGAAATGGAATAATTTAAGACAGGCTATTCAGTAAATTAAAAAAATGAAAAGTATGAATCCAGTTAATGTTTTAACTTGTTAATTGTCTTTTTGGAGTCCAGAGGTTCCAGAACCTCATTCCTCAGAATGATGCAGCCTAACCTTGAGCCTGAGCCACACCTTGACGAGATCGAATGGAGATGTCAAAACTCATTAATATCTAATTGATTTTTCTCACTTCTACATCTGAAACTAGGAAGGGCTTTTAAAAAGGGAGGAATCAGAGAAAATTGCCAAAATATTCCTTTGGAAAATTACCATCAGAAATGTTTCTTCCTGGGACGGCATGCTTCCAGTGGAAGAGACATCAGGTCTAAGGGCACTCAGGTGGGGCAGCCCATCCAAAGGACTCTTCCACATGAGTATCCATTTCGGTTTGCGTATAATTGCCCCTGACAGGTAAGATGAGAAGCAGGAGAGCCACACTGACTCATTTTGCTGTTGAAAACCCTGTCTGGGATTCTGAGCCAGGACCTCAGGCAGAGGTTACCAGAGGTTACCTGGAAGAAAAGGCTTATAAATGCTACACATACTTGGCCGGCTCTACTATTGTTTTCATATTAAAGCAAATACTTCAAAATTTTGTCAGAAAAGGATGAGTTTGTGTTTAAGTGTTTTCAAAGAAGAAGCATATAAATTTTAAACATGATTTTTTTTCTTTTTAATGATTGAAATGCACTAGTGTGATTTTAGTAATTGGTGCTGATCTCATGGGAGTGTTGAGAAAGGGTGTGGGGCTTTTAAACTTCCTATGAAATAAGCAAGAAGAGATCAAGTGGTCTATAGAAAGGATAAACTTTTTATGTTTTAGTTTTTGTAGAAAAGTTAAATGACACTTCTCATCAGTTAACATTTTTTTCCCACAAACTTAGGAAGTGTTAGACACTTTAATAGATTCTATGAAAAAAAAACCAAAAGGTACACTCATTTTGGTCAGAATCAATGAAAAGGGAGAAAAATAGGTAGAAAAGCAGAATAAATTTTTAGGCAATTTGGATTTAGAGGAGAATAAAAGTTTGCTAAAAGTTGTTACAATTGATCCAATACTTTAAAAAATAAGTCCATTTCATATTAACTATTTCAGAAAAAATTAATAATGGCTATACTGAATAAAAAATCTTTTAATGTTTGTTAAGATTTTTTTTTTCTTTTGAGACTGACTCAATGTTGCCTAACTTGACCTTGAAGCTGCAATTCTTCTGTCTCAGCCTAAAGTAGCTGGGCCTACAAATATGTGCCTTTGTGCCCAGCAAAAGAAACTTTTTAAGCGAAGGAAAAGAATCAGAGAGTCTCTGTAATGATGATGATGATGATACTATGAAGATAATAATATTATTATCAAGTGTTACTATCTATAACACTCAAAAATATTTTCAGAAATATATCTTAATTATTAAAAGTATTGGAATTATCCTTATTTTATAGATAAGAAACCAGAGATCAGAAAAATTAAAAACTTATTTTGGGGAAACTAACTTCAAAAACAGTAGTTGATAGTGTTATATAATTATTTCACTATTATTGTCCATTTTTCACCTTCCCAAGTGTCCTCTACTTTTATGTTTTTCACTTTTACTAAAAGCATCTCCATTTTCTCATTTTCATTCTGTTTCCCACATAGTTACACAAATGTCAGTGTATATGATTTTATTATCAAACAGGCTTTGATTTGCTTGATTTGCAATAAGCTATTACAATATTAAAGGTATAAAATAATATGTTGACATGGGTTAGGTAAATAAGAAAATTAATAAATAAATGATAGACTCTAATCCTAAAATTTAATGCTGTCCCCTGCTAAACTTTACTAATATTTTCACAATTTCTATATATTTTGGAACTCAAGAACAAATGTGCTCTATGTAACATGAACTGCCTGCAGTTCTATTATATTACATGTAGGTTCAACCATGTTAAATGTGCATCTTGTAGTTCATCACTAGATGCTCTATCACGCCAGTCTGACAACACTTAGAACTTTAAGAGATAAATCAAATGTCATAGTACTGAATAACATGTAGCATCCCTTTCAGCTCAGGCTTACTCTGATTAGAAAATTGACTGTTCAGAAATCATCTTATTTTCATAATTTTATTTTTATACTTCATTTTCATTTACTAAGGACTGCTGTTATACAAAGCATATGGCAATATATGGCTTTGAAGTTCAAGGCAAACTGCCACATCAAGAAATTGAGAGTGATTGGTTTTTGTTTTTCTCTTTTCTTCTAAGATTCAGTTCACAGCTATTTATTTATCATTTAAATGCATTCGACTGAAAAAGAACATTTTCCTGCTGAATACAGGAACCATCAAAGTTAAAGATGAGCTGATGTTTTTAGTGCCTGCTAACATTAGGTCTAGATTTATCTACCTTGAAAAACAGGCCATTTGTCAAAAGCTTGTTTAGCATGAAATATTCTCTTTGTCCAGTATTAGTCAAGTTCAGATGTTCTTGTTTCATGTGTATTGAGAACTGGGGAAAGAAAAGGAGAGAATCTTCAATGACCCAAACATTTATTTGAATGCCAGTTTTAACAATTATTCACGAAAATATAATTTTAAAAGTCTTTTTAATATTAATGTTTACTTAACTTTTCTGTGCTTAAAACTTCATAAGTGGGGTGTGTGTGTGTGTGTGTGTGTGTGTGTGTGTGTGTTTATGGGCAAAGAATCTCTGTTGAAACAACTTGTGAAATTTCATCCTTTCCATTAAGCACTTCCAGTTAATGAGATCATATCCCACTGCTTGTCCAAGACAGATTTTATGTCATTCTGGACTTTTTTTCTTGATAGCCACTATTTATACTCCTGCTTTTTTTCCCATACACAAAGTTATAGCTATAGTTCTTTATGTATTTTTACGGGGTGTTGTGCAGTTGCATATTGAATTGATTATTTATTTATACCATGAAAATAAGGCATGGCCTTCGTAGAACAAATAAGCTTTTAATCTGGTTGTCTGGTCCCGTTCTCCTTGGGCCGCTTCTTTGCTTGCTGTCTGGCTGCTTCCTTCTTGGGCCGCTCTCTTGCTTCTGGCTGCTTCCTGGCTGCTCTCTGGCTGCTTTCTCCTTGGGCCGCTTCTTGCTTCTGGCTGCTTCCTGGCTGCTCTCTGGCTGCTTTCTCCTTGGGCCGCTTCCTGTACCTGACTAGCTGCTACTCTATTTATCCATTACAATAGCCAATAGGGGTATAGTGAAACACGTTTATACAATTGTACCAATGAGTGACCAAATAGCTTAGTCCTGCGGTCAGGCATTACGTCACTAAGGAAGATACAAGCCAGATGGGTCAGAGTTGTTTACCACCAATTCTTTTACAGGCCAGCTGGACCTCATGTTGGGGGATCCCCAACATCTCCTCCTTTTTTTTTATTTTTATTGAGCGGAGGATGACAACCAGGTGACTGTGTCTGCCTTAGGTTTTTCCATTCACACCTCCCCTTTCTTACCCGTCATTGGAATGAGGTGCAGCATAAGGCACCCTTCCTGTCTTAGGTTGATAAGGGGGTTGAAAGGATTTTCCCGTCACTGACTACCAGCCCCTTGAGCTTGCATAGCTGACTCATGGTCATCAACTCTGAGGGCAACATAAGCTTGCTTGATCCCCTCCATGCCTTTTTACCGCAAGACCAATCACAAAGCACATAATAATGACACTGGCCACTCTTCCCCAGGACTTAGCCAAATTACTTAGGTAGCCAAAACTCAGTCCAGGCAGGTTATGCATACACATAGACCCAATGTCCACCAAAATGTCCATTTGTTAGACCCAAAGTCCACCAAAATGTCCATTACAAACAGTAACAAGATGACTCTGAAATGGGATAAAAACCAAACCCCCAACAATTTTCCCCTATATATTTTTAAGTTCACAATGCCTTGAGCCTTTTAATTTTTGTATTCTGGTGCAATCTTTACAAAATATTCTCAATCACTTCAAACTTTTTATACCTTTTGCACACAACACAGGATTACACTTGTTAGAGTTTTAAGTCCCATCAATCTTGCTTTCTTTTAGTGAAAAGCCAAATCAAAGCAATCTTAAATTTCCATTCTGATCCTAGCTATCTCGTTCCCCATTTGGGAATCTTTAGTTCTCTCGTCCTCACGGAGCTTTCTTTTCTCATCCTTATGGAACTTTACCTTCTCGTCCTCACGGAACTTCCTTTTCTCGTCCTTATGGAACTTTACCTTCTCGTCCTCACGGAACTTCCTTTTCTCGTCCTTATGGAACTTTACCTTCTCGTCCTCACGGAACTTCCTTTTCTCTAGACAGAAATGGGTGCACACTTAGCTGATCGTTGCTGATTTCAGTGTATACTCTCGCCAATTGATCTTCGGTCCCGGGTTTCGGCACCACCTATCGCGTCCCCTCTCTTACCCGCTGAGAAACACGACACGCCGTTGAGAGACACACAGAGCAGCAAGCTTCTTTATTGAGTTCCTCTTCTCTTCTCCTCTTCGCCCGAACTCCCTCTCAGAGTCAAGGCCCTTAAGGCATTACATTTAGAGTCAAGGCTATTCACATTCAGAGTCCTTGTTTCTACTGCCATACCAGAGTCTCTGTTTCTGCAGCCCAGGCTTTTACTGCCTGTGTCTTCTACCACTGCTGATCTCTCCGCTGTCTCTGCTGCTGCTGCTGCTGCTGCTGCTGCTGCTGCTGCTGCTGCTGCTTCAGTGCTTTTGTGCTTCTGCTTCAGGACAGGGCAGGTTGCTTCTTCTCTGGCTGCTTTCTCCTTGGGCCGCTTCCTTCTTTTGCTGCTTGCATTCTTTTGGCTACTTCTACTACCTGACTAGCTGCTACTCTATTTATCCATTACAATAGCCAATAGGATACAATACAAACACCTTTCTTCAATTGTAACAAATGAGTGGCCAAATAGCT
>PVKS010025129.1:0-30235 GCA_004027875.1 Aplodontia rufa | reverse complement strand
CTCTGGATTCAATCCCCAATAGCGAAAATTAAAATGAAGGAATAAATACCTAAATAGAAATATATTACTTTAGGGTGCTTGAATGGAGAGTGTTGAAGGTTTGGAAGGGTGTTTATTTTTATTTTTCATTTGTTTTGGTCCTTTTTGTCCTTTCTAGTTTCAACTCCTGATGGGGCCTTTGATAAAAGGCTTAAACTGCCTGGTCATTAACCTGATAGTGCACGATAATTCTGAGCTCAAAATGGTGAGTGGGGACTTTCCTGGTCTGCACCACATGTGCATAACACCATAGCAAGCGTTGATTCTCTTCTTGCTGCACGCAGCCTATGTGCACCTGTGGAGTGATAACAGAAGGGACTTCCCTTCTTTTGCAGTGCTATAAGCGCATCTAGTGCACCCCTGCTACAAAGCTGCTCAGATTTAATGGTTTGTTCCAGGCACATCCATAGCCTTATTGAGGTCCAAACCGTCAGCTATGAAAAATAACTGTTGCATGGGCTTAGGGAACAAATTGAAGAGCATTGCATTTTGTCTTGGCATTTCCTACAATAGCCAAAAAGGTCAGATATGTAATTTAAAGTATTCCATGGGTGGGACATGACAAGATGTCACAGAGGAAATTAAATGGCTTCCCTTGGCAAGTTTTGGCCCGTTTCCAAAGAGTACCATATTTTCCCTTTTCTCCCATCTGGTCTTGCAAATTTTCGCTTTTTAAAGATGCCTGTACCACCGTGCGTTAGTTAGAGAAAGGCCACATGTGAGACATGCGAATTGTGTGCAGAGGAGAGTAACACATTTTCAATAAGTGCAGTAAATTAAGGAGCAGCCCAGGATCAGAGGCGTGATTCACAAAGCAAGGAAGGGCACTTACCAATGAAGTGATCTGTTTTCTACAACTCATGCACACGGCTGCACAGCCCCACCCATCCATCCAGTAAAAGATATGTTTTCATTTTGCATCATCCTAGTTTATACGTTTGTGCATATGGAGACAAAACGCAATTCCGTTGTGCGTGCGCATTGACCAGTGGACATTCCCACAGTTTGCTAACGGGAGCATGAGTTGATGGAAGCTTTGGAAGAAACTTCAATTTGTGCATAAAATTTTGAGAGGAGACCCACTTCTATCTCTTATTTACATAATAACTTCTGTCTCTAAGCATTACATTTCCAGGTAAAGATGGGTACAAACAGGCACGTTCAACCAATGCCCACTGCCGGTGAGATTTCTCTCTTCGGGACCCTGAGTAAATGCATTGCTTCATTCATCTTTAGCTTCTTTTTTCCTTTGAAAACAAAGAGATGGAGTGTAATATAGACACTGAGTAATAGTTCCAGACTCCCTTCAGTCTCTGCGTACACACTTTGTTGTAATGGATGTGTTCTTATGTACGAAGGTACCCCAGGCGTGGATGTACATGTGTACATGTATTGTGTTGGTCATTGTCCGAAAAGAAATTCGGAATACGTTATTAACCGCTTTATCTCTTCACAGTGAGGAATCTGCTGGGCACTGGGGAGAGGCAAGATTGGCAGAGGAAATGAAAGCTGTTGTTATTCCTACATTATGCATTTTAAAAATGCTTCCTCATCGGTGCACATATGTTTAAACATCCTGATGAAGTTTAGTCCCCTTGTGAGAAGCCGTATTTAATATATACGAGAAAGTGAACACAGGATAGTAGGGTAGGAGGTCCGATGCAATAAGGACTCTCTGCAAATTCTCCTAGGAAAAGTTGCATTCATGTTAGAAAGGCGCGCATTGAACCCAATTCAGCCAGCCGCTGGACTCGTGCAAGGCAGTGTGTTGCGATGTGGAAGTGGTGATGCTCTTCTGGCCCATTTTCCGATCTGGGAGACAGAGCTGAGAATTTTCAGGAAACTCATCAGTGGCTCATGGTTACCAGGAACTCTTCTCAGGGGCTCTGTGACCTGCAGACTGCTCTCCTTCCTATTATATTCTATAACATGCATGGCTTCTTTTGGCCTCAGAAAAGCAGTTTGGAGAATCAAGTAACATTACAGTACCCCATGTGCATTATCTTAACTTTTTAAAATTTTATTGAACAGCTGTGTTGTACAATCATAAATGCATATGTAGTAACAATACGATGTTCCCCCGATCCTAATGCAGGATCACCCCCACATCCTCCGCACCCCAGTCTCTTGACTCTTCTGTGTCTTCCCCCATAGCATCTTCACTTTTAAAAATTAAGTCCTACGTACTCAGAAGCAACCATGGTACACAAAACTTTTTTTTTTAATTTCTCCCCCAAACCTTCTTTACCTGGCTCCCCACGACCCCCAAGCTACGCTTTAACCTTTTTAGTTGAATTTGTCATTTCCAGAGCTAGGAAGTTAATGCGAATCTGTGTCCTTTGCCTTTCTGTGTCGGTATCTCACACACGGAAGAGATTCCCTCTCAGCATGACGGAATCCTGACCCACCCTCTGAGAGACAGTGCCAGCCATTATGATGACGATAATACTGGTTGCGTGGATTTTTCAGTTATTCCCAGCATCTTGATGAAACAATGTGTGTATGCTTACGTAATGTCGAAGAACCCAACAGTAATAGAATTTATATCTGCATGACCAGCAGGGACACAGCACGCACAAGCACCTTGCAGGCGACCCCCTTGCCCTATTCCTATCCGCCCCCACCATGTGTGGGAAGCTCCTCAGCCGTGCCCTGTGCCCGCCTCTTGACCCCTCGCAGAAAAATAATGCTGAGCTATTAATCACCCCTCAAGAAAGGCCACGGGAACCAGTGTGCATGGCTTCCGGAAAACACAGACTTGATTCATATCAGCAACAATAACGGATTTCAGCCTCGGCTCCACAGCAGATGCCGTGTGCTGATGGTGTCCTCTAAGCTAGAGAAACCCTCACAAGGGTGTTGCAAAAACTTTGGAAAACATGACCCATGTTCCATCTAGATGTGGGACACAGTGGGAGAGCCGTGTGAGGGAATCCCACACATTGCTGAAAGCCCCAAGCCTCCCTACCCCTGAGGACTCCTTGCCAACATGCTTTATTACACAAGGAAGAGAGCTGGATTTCTCCACCGTGGATATGGTTACCCAGGATTGCTGTTGAGGCTCCACGTTGATGGGGAGGATCTGAAAAGAGCTGAAGCATCTAACTCCTTGATATCCTCTGTTTGCAAACTTTAGGTCTGTTTTCTATTAGTATAACAAAATATCTATGGCTGGATTCTTTATAAAGGAAATAGGTTTGCCTAGCTCACAAGAATGGAAGTTCATTTGCATGATATCAGATCTTGCCTGGCTTCATAACAAATGGTAGGTCAGATATTGGTGGGTTGCATATGATAGGTGAGATTCAAGGGCTAGGACTGTATTTTCCATAAGGAACCTGACTCACGAGAGCTGAATGGGCTCTTTGAGAATTGTCCTATTAGTACTGGAGGTTCAAAGTCATGGTGCCCTCATCACGTTGGGGCTGGAGTAGACCTCGAGGTGGATGACATAACATGGTGTGTGTGAGAGGGAGAGAAAACACCATCCAACAGGAAGCCAGGGAGATCCTGGATCTTAGAAAACTCCGTTAATCCCTTCCAATGTCACATCCACCATGATCTAATGAACTGCTACCACCCTCTACCTCACACTACCACATTCCAGTGTCACACTTACCATGATCTAATGACCTGCTACCGTCCTCTACCTCAACACTACCACATTCCAATGTCACATCCACCATGATCTAATGACCTGCTACCATCCTCTGCCTCACACTGCCACAACAAGGAGCATTCAACAGCCACCTCAAGAACCTCATTCAGTTGCCCTCTTCTTAATCCTGGCCCCTAACAAGACAGTAGTGTGGACATATCTTTTTTTCACCTAGGAAATGATCTCTGAAGTTTCATATTCTACCATGAACTCCTGCCCTAAGCAAAATCTCCTCTTCTTCCAGATATCAGTTCTTCCTTCCTTGGTCTTCCCTCAAGCTTTGAAGCTCTCCAAAAAGTATCATAAAAACAGGCAAGGTCTTCTGTGGATGATGGTCTTTAACTCTCTCACTAACACCCTGAATTTCCACATTTGAGGTGCAAAGATCACTTCCCAAGCCCTACATCGTTGAAACATCTATTTCTTTGCAGAATGACTGCATGCATTGATCTCTTTGTCTGTATGTGCCTTCTAGAAAATTGGGAGATATTTGTGATGGGTTGCAGTCTGTTTTGGTCCATTCTCACATACTTTAACAGAAGGCCTGAGACTGAGAAATTTAGAAAGAACAGAAGGTGGATTCTCAGTGTTCTGCAAGAACTTGTGAATGCATCTAAGATCAAACCACCAGTACGATTTTAGTCTGTTTGTAAGTGCTCCGTACTTAGGACCTAAACCTCTATTTAGGTCCCATCTCCCAATACTAATGGCTTGGGAATTCAGTTTCCGGGACATGAGTTCTTCCAGATTCTTTCAATCCACACTACACTTCACTTAAATTCCCTTCTCATTAGTGTCTGCTTCTTTTCACCATGATATCTGCTCAGTTCTTTTACATCTCCCTTCTTTGCTCTTTTCCATCAGATAACATTTTCTCACACACAAGTTTATTTGTACCTGTATCTCTTTTGCATCTTTCAAAACCTTGATCAGTTCTTAGCCTTCCAACTGGGACCTAAAATTAAACTCAGCGACATCTCGGTCCATTGGCTATTCCACCTTCCCAGCCCAAACAGAAATAAAAGCAGTTTAAGTCTTGCTCATCTGATTTGGTCCCTTCACTCTTTAGTTGTAGAGGATTTTATTTCCTTGGGATTGGGTGTTATACCCCCTGACAGGCACACACTCTCAACCTGAACAGTACATTTATGAGTGGATGAGAAAGGGTTTTTCTTTGAAATGAAAGTGTCCTCAAAGAGGTTTTCTGCTATGTGACTAAGAAAAGAAGAAAAAAATAAAATCTCTGCCTTGGATTTTGAATGTGGCCACCACTCACTTGGAACTTCCTAGGAATTTCTTCTTAAGATAATGAACATCAGGTCACGTGGGATGGCAACATTCTTTGATCCCAACCATCAAATATTATTTTCAAACGGCTCTTTATATTTCTTTCATGCGTGGGTGTTATCTGCGTTCCTGAATGTGAACTCTCTAGAGACGGGGATTTGGTTGGTCCTTTTCTCCACCCAGCTTGGTGTACAGAAGATGGCAGGAAACAGAAATCACTTTCCCATGGGTATAAAGCACAAGTTTGGGTCAGACACATGTTTCTTGAGATCTTAGCTGTATGATGAGTCATGAATTCATGCAACTCTTTGGGAAACTCAATGACAGCCCCATAGAGATCTGGTAAGAATTCCCAGAACTTTGAAGCCCTCAATCATTGCAAATTCTTCTTTCCCTTGGATGCTAAAGTGACTTGGAGGATGGTGGTGCTGGCTTCTTGGCAATTTTACCATGTAAATGAAGCTCATATTTATAGAGTCATATGCCAGACATAATTTCGTGGTTTAGGATATTTGTTTGCACTGATAATGAATGATTATGTATCCGGAGCAAAGCTGAACGTGTTCAACATGAGATTCACTGTATCCACTACAGACCCTCACCACCTCCCAAGATTGAAAAAGAGAACACATGCTAGTTTCGTTCACCATGGCATCCTGACTATTAAATGACCTTCCTCAGCTACCTTCTCACCCTCACCAAGGCAGCAAGGTGAACACTATCCTAAATGACATTACTGTTACTTTGACTATGATTAGAAAATGGCACATTTGCCCATTGGGAGTTGGGATCTCTGATTGACCTGCTGCATTTAGGGGAATGTATGTTGCTGATATTACCAGTCATGGACACAGCCCTGTGCCTTCATCCTTCATGACAAGCAAACTGGCAGCGGTGGACCTGCTGAGTCACAAGT
Organism: Aplodontia rufa; assembly: GCA_004027875.1. Taxonomy (NCBI): domain Eukaryota; kingdom Metazoa; phylum Chordata; class Mammalia; order Rodentia; family Aplodontiidae; genus Aplodontia; species Aplodontia rufa. The sequence continues at coordinate 24,335 of PVKS010025129.1, read as the reverse complement.
TTCTTGATGTGATTAGAGATCAGAAGTAGGAAGAGAAAGGTCATCTGTGTAGAAGAAGGACCATCTATACGCAGAGCAAAGGATGCTGATGAATGACAGTGGGTTAACGAGTGGTACCTTCACTCATTGATCATTCAATATTGATGAGCCGCTGGTTTGGACTCTGAGGATTCAACAACAAACAGGACACTCAAATGTCCTGCTCTCATTATAATTGTGCAGGCAGAATCTGAAGCAGTCACCAAACCCACCAAAGACAGAATTACATATTGTGATAATACTTGCTATGATAATCAGAACAGGGAGAGCCATTGGTGTAGGTCATGGAAAGACTTGAGGTCAAGGATAGAAGAGCCTGACTCTATCGGGAAATTACACAATATGTGCAAGTCTTAGTGGGTTTCCCATTGCTATTACATAACATCAGAGACTGAATAATTTAAAGAGAGAAGTAATTTATTTCTTATGGTTCTGGAAGTTGGAAACTCCAGTGTTGAGAGGCTACAACTACTGCTGTTGGAGACCGCTTGGAACCCCAGGGAACCACAAGACATCACCTGGTGACATGAAAGGATATGACCTGAGAAAGCTCATTTTTAAATAAATGCACTCTCTCAATACTCCATTGACCTTTCAGTATTTGAGTGGATTAATCCGTTATTAAGGGAGAGCTCTCTATATTCAATCACCTCCCATGAGTCCCATCCCTAAAATCTGTTATAACATGAATTGGGGGATTAAGGCTTGAAACATGAATCTGGGGAAGGTGGGAGCACCCAAACTACACCTTGTGAAAGAGAACAAAGAAAACATTTTCATAAAGAAAATCGCACAAATCCTGGACAGAAGTTGAATGAAAATGAGTGTTTTCTCAACGTGTTATGGCTTCAGTATGAGGTGCACCCAAAAACTCATATGTGAGACTATGCAAGAAATCTCGGAGGTGAAATGATTTCGAGATTATGAGTTTATGAATGTGAGATTATCAGAGGTGTAACCTGATAGTGCATTAATTCACTTGCATGGAATAACTTGGTGGTGACTGCAGGTAGGTAGGGTGTGGCTGGAGGAGGGGTTCACTGGGCTGTGCCTTTGGGGACTACATCCTGTCCCTGGCTTCTCTTTCTCTCTCTGCTTCCTGGTGCCAGGTCCTGAGATGTATAACCCTAATAGTGGATTAATCCACTTGCATGGACTAACTGGGTGGTGACTGCAGGCAGGTGGGGTGTGGCTGGAGGAGGGCGTCACTGGGCTGTAACCAGCTCTCTCTGCTTCCTGGTGTCAGGTCCTGAGCTGCTTTACTCCTCCACACCCTTCCACCATGATGTTCTGCTCACCTTGGACCCAGAGCTATGCAGTCGGCTAACCGTGGACTGAACCATGAGCTCCAAATAAATATTTTCCTCCACTAACTTGCTAGTCAGGTGTTTTGGTCACGGGAATGAAAAGCTGACTAAGTCATCATTTGAAGGATTTTTTAAGTTAGTTAAAATTAGTGAACTAAACAGGAGTTCAGGGTAAGAATGGTAAATATAAAGACATTCATATCTGTGATGGGAGGAAATATAGAAGATTCGAGACTGGGGTGTGGGTGATGTGGGGGTGATTCTGGGTTAGGATCAGTAGCACATCATATTGTTACTACATATACATTTACGATTGTAGAATAACACAATTCCTCAATAAAATTTAAAAAAAATCATTTAGTGATACTTCGGGGAAAAAAAACGAATGGTACATGGGACCCAAAGTTCTTCAGTGACAGTGAGATTACAAGGGGTACCATGTTGGAAATCTTATTTCCTGTTTTCAGAATGGAGGATGGATGAGAATGCTTTTCATTTGCTGAGCAATGAAAAACATTGAGTCCAATGAAGATGAAATATCTTCCTCCAAATGCTTTTTCATCAGTAGAACTTCTGTATTAATTATCCTTTTTTGGTGGAAATGGTGAGTGGTTGGATAATTAGCAAAACCTTTCTGAAAACAGAGGAATGCAGATGAGTTAAAAAGACAGAAAGGGCAATTCCAACGTAATGCTATGAAAAGGTGAAACAAAAGTATTGCTCAGACTAAAATGTTTAAAAAGCAAGGTCTTTTTGGTATTTAAAACTTTAAAATTTTGGAGTGTAATAATACTGATGCTAAGTACAGGATGAAAAAACTCAGGTTAAATATTTTAATCATGCTGTAAATCCCCCGTGTTATTCATTCCTGACTTAGAGTGTAAACTCCTTCATGTTACACCCCTGTGTGAATGCCAGCCTTTGCACGTGCTCTATCCTATGTTATATTTAAAATGCATGTAGCAGTGAAAGGAAAAAATGGTAAAGAAGTATTGTTAAATTTAGAATTCTAATGCTAGAACATATTGGAAACAGGGAAACATGATTTAGGGCTTTGTTCAGTTGTGGTCTTATCACAAATGATGGTTGAAATAATTCTCCGACTTTAACTGGCTTCCAGTTGGAAAGAACGTGCTAAACCATGAGTAGCAATTACACACAAAAATCAGGAGAATTAGGCAGGTAAATTTCCTATTTGGTCATTCTCCTGCACTTATACCACAATGAAGACCCCCAAAGCTCCGCTTATTTGAAGCATTTTTATTTTAGTGTAGACTTCCAGGCACGGATGGGTGTATCTGTCATTTTCATCTAAAGAGCCTTACACCACATGGTAGATTGTGCTGGGTATTTAAATTGCACCAAGAATTGACCTCAGGTAACTTAAGACAGTTCACAAAATCCTTGTCTGTCCCCAAGCTCTTGTTTTTATTTAACGGCTCAGGAAAGACTTCAATTGGACCGTTCCCAGAATGTAGAAATCGTGCTCCCGTTAAGCTCCAAATCGATAAAAAGGGACTGACAAGGAAATGTTCTCGTTCCTAGCAAACCTCTGTATCCTGAAGGATCGCGCGGAAGGCCCTTTCATCCATTGTGTGGCTGCCTGTGCACTTACAGCACATGCAGCTGTGGTCCGCTTCCCACACGGCTGGTGTTTCCCAGGTTCAGGGGGCGATTCTCCAAATGCTTGGTGCATCTGTGTGTTTCGCATCATAATATTTTATTCTACAGGCAACATCCGCTCCATCTGCGAATGCCTAGGCTTTTTTCAATGTCTTCTCCTGGTGCTGTGATGCCAGCTTTGGGGAGGTGGGGATCGTGGTACCTGCAGGTGTTTAGGCTGAGTTTCACAGAGGTGGGTGCAGAGGGCAAGAATAATGGGCAAATCTGCTGTTTCTACATTGAGTGAGCTGGAGTTGTGGTCCTGTTCTGAAATTTCCGCAACTTGCTCCTGCCTCCACCCTCTTAGGTCTACGTAATCTCCCTGTGTGGACCTCTCGTGACTCACCTGGAGTTCTCTACGGCCAATGCTGATGTGACCCTGATTCTTTCTGCTGCAAACACTTTAAGGGTCCCTGCTCTCTACAACACCACTTTGAGTGTTATCTCTGGTAAATCTTAATTCATCAACATTCAGATGCGATGGGTTGCTCCTCTGTGGAGCCTGCATTTTTGCTCCAGTTTGATGTATCTGTGGCCCTAAGTAAAGGAATCACCTGACCAAGAAGGAAAACTGTGGAATAAAACAGATCTTTTCTCCTGTAGCTGTTTTGTCTCAGGCATTTTGTGACAGTGATGCGAAGCTGTCTATCACACACGCATTGGCTGCATTGTGGAAACTCTAGACTTTGCATGAAGTGTGTTCCCTAGAAAAGATTATTAGACACCTGGAGGGGCATTGCTGTGGTAGCACCAGGTCCTTTCTCATCTTTTCACCCACTGCATGTCTTTCTTCTAAACCTTTGCACTAGGTTCTACATGAATTCATACACATATTATAAACTTTACCCTGATCTAAGTTTCTGCTTTTGTTTCTAATTTCGTTGCCTTCTGTTGTCAGGACAAAAGCTAACACCTTCTGCTCACTCTGCCTCTGTTTCTTCTTCTGTGTAATGTTGACAGTTATTCTTATTGTCTACCCCGTTGCTGTGATAACATGGGCTCAACATGGAAAGTTCAGCTGAGGCAAATTATAAGAAGGGCTTCACCTTGCGTCTAGAGACCCTAACCATTGCTAGACTGTCTCAGTCCCCTTGGCACATGAATAGAGGACATTTCAGCAGCATTCTTGTCCAAATTGTTCATCAGACAGATGAGGTATCTTTTTTGGAAAATATCATCAGTTGGCTTATGGGGGTGGGTATAGGAGATCTTGGCTCGTATGAATCCAGGACCACTAAGCCAAGGATACACAGCCCACATGGATAGGGACCTTGTTACCTTCTTGTGCACATCTCCTCTATCTCTGGCGGTGTAGGTTGTCCCCAGATTCACAGGTTAAAGCTTCTTGCCCTATATGATTCCTTTTGGCTGGCACCACACTGACCTTCAGTCAATCTGGTGATTCTGCAAGCTTAGTTGAAACACTATTGGGTACTTAAGGGCACGAAAGGGCACAGTCCAGAGTCACCACATATTGACTTAATCATTGGTTACCTCTTCCTTGCTGGAGAAAGCGTTTTTTCTTCTTTTCTTAATAATCACATTTTATCCCTGAATCAGCCTTGTGCAAGCATGAATGTTTTGCTGTGACCTTGTTTTGCACTTCCTAGTGTCTGATGCCCTCGTTCATGTAATGTCTAAGTAACCGCTGAGCATCTTACCCTGTGGGTTTTGTTCCCATGCCGTGTGCTCCGTGAGGGCAAGTCCATGCCCTCATGATCTTCCTCCTTCACGGCATGGAATGCTGCTCCTGTCTCATAAATCCTCTGCCATTAGCGTCCTGGCTGGTTAGTACATCCTGATGTCAGTTTGGCAAGAACAGCATTGGGCTTCTAAGCAGAAATTTCAGTGCTGCAAACAACACTAGACTCCACCATAAATCCTACATCTAATGATAAGCTTCGATCGATGGGCTTAGTGCTGGCTGTGTTATTGTGCAAGTTGCATTCATCCATCCCAGCAGCAACTCTTCATGGAGCTCCCAATGTGAACCAAGATTTGCAGTATGTGCTGCTGGAATAAACATGCGTACACCATTCTTCCTACAAGGGGAAAACATGGATATTTTAAACTGCAGAACAAGGCCAGGGCCGAAGGTGGGTTGGTGTTGTGGAGAGAGAATGCTGTTTTAGTCTGGATTCTGGAAACGGTCCCATTTTAATTGGTAGTTGGTGGAACTAGGGAGACATAGTTGTTGGGTGTTGTGGTCAAAGTCATGTTATAAGCAAGCCTTCAGAGTCAGAATAATGAGGCATAATTTGGGAGGAAAATCGTGTCTCTCTGCAGTAACCCAAAATGAGGTGAAAGTGGGTTGGGGTGAGATTTGAGAAGGGTGCTGTGCTTGTGAGAATGCAGGGCACGGTCTTCATTTGGGGTGCATGTGTGCTCGGCTCTAGTTTGTATTGTTACACAGGGTGAAGAAAGGCAAGGTGCACACAGCATTTTGCTCACGGAGCAGATGCACAGGGAGATTGGATGCAGAACTGACGTTGTACAGGTAGCGGCGAGGGGCTGGAACGTGCAACACTGCTCCCCAAAGTGGACTCACGGTGACACGTGAAGGAACGTGGCGGGTACTTAGGAGATGCAGCACACTCAAGTCGCTCAAAGTGACACGTGAAGGGACATGGCAGATGCTGAGGAGGTGCAGCACACTCAAGTCGCTCGAGGTGACACTTGAAGGGACGTGGTGGATGCTGAGGAGGTGTAGCACGCTCAAGTCGGGAGGAGGTCTGTGGTCAGCAGAGGCTCTCCACACATTGCACAGCTAGATGCTGGCTGGAGAAACGGAGGGGCTGTCTACATCAGTGAACGTGAACACTCTTCGTAGAAATTGAGAACCCGCTCCTGAAGACCGGGCTATGAAGTTAAGTATGTTTCCCAACGCTGGGGAGAAATAGTCTTGGCATGCAGCTATTCATGCATTGACATTTCCTGCAGATGTCAGAGAAAGCAATCTCCAGAGCGCTCTGTTGTGCAGTCCCTGAGAACAGTAGGTGGGGGAGCCCTTCTTGGACCAGAGCTTATCGGCTCCTGTCCTCTCAGCAACTGAAGGAATCAATACACAAGGGAGCATGCGTTTCCCATGGGTGATTCTGTAGCCTCATGAGGTCATGTTAGCCTCCAGCTCTCCAGGATACGGAATGAGTCGTCCAGATTATAAAGTTGAGCCTAATCCCTGGAAGGCAGAGAAAGATTTCCACGTGCTGATTCTACGCTTTCCAGCAACGAGTCTCTCGTGGACTGAGCCCTCTGTGTGCGTCTCCATTAATGATTTTGGGCAGGGAGCTGTGTGGTCCCTGTCAGCATTCAAATCTTGCACATCGTAGAGTTTCTGTTGATGTCAGGACTTTGTCCAGGCTCATTGAAAGCCGCATGGCTTTAAGCGATGCTCCTGGGTACACATCAAGTTTCAGAGGCAGATTAAGTAACCATGGTGGTGCCCACCTGATGACTTGGGCATCTCCTGACCACTCAATGGACAGAGGGGATTGTAAATTAGCAATGCTTCCTTCCTCTAAAGAGCTCCTGTTACTTGGACAATCTTTTCTCCAATGCTTTAATTTTTTTCCCTAGATGCATATTTAATTACATTAACAGATTCTTCATTTTTAAATTAAAATGATTCCAAAGTGCACACATTACTATCTCCCCCACACCGATGATCCAGATGAAGACAATAATCCACAAGGCCACACAGGACGTCTCCTGGATACAGTTACTATATTTCCATTGTCATGAAAACATGAAGACTTTGGTTCCAGATGGTTCCTTGCTATGATAGGCAACAATTGTGTGCTAGTTGAAATCCACACAGTGCATAGCTTTTTCTCCCAAAGAGAAACTTTGTCTGCAAGTTTCATGGGAAATGCATAAGGAATAGTTAAGCAGTATTACTAAAACGTGCTGTGTTAATGATTGGGAAATTGATAAACTATAAGTAACTAGCCTTTTTTATTTAGCAGTCTCAGTGGATACTTAAGACATTTTTACTAAATACATGTACAGTGAAGATGCTTTTGATATTTTAACTCAATATGCTCATCTAGAGAGATGTGAGGTGCAGGCCATTGCATGTTAGCAGCTGTTTAAAATCTGCTCCCACAGGCATGGTGCTGACGTTAGAGAAAGAAGTCCGCTGCTCCTGGGGATGACAGAATCTCAGGAGGGATAAACAACCCCCTTCCTTACTTCAGTGGTCCCAGTTTGGAATTTCCCATGCAGGCATCAAATACTTTCTCACTGATATTTTGAACATTAATTCAAGGTATCATTTTATAAAACTGTACACTACACACATAGGATCCTGGATCCCAGGCCAATCATAAAAGAAAGGGCAGAATTTTGCAAAACTCTGTGCGTGATCCATCGATTAGAGTTTGAAAGTGGTTGTTCCTTTGGTCAGAGATTTTCGTCCACATAAAGGAGCTGAGAGGATCTTCCTTTTTCCTTAGTTTTCAGGTTGTAGCAGAATCCATTAGAAGAACAGAGTGCTCATTTCAATGATTATATGTGCCTTTTGCTTCTCTCTGTTTTTATTCATTAATTTTGCACACAGAATGGTACCGGGAAATTTGTTTGAATGGTCAGCGTGTCTGTGTGCAATGTGGATGGTCCCAGACCTTCTATCTCGGTCTGTGTGCAATGTGGGTTCCCCAGTCACTGTCTATACAATAGCAATGGAGAAAGTAAGAGCAGAGAGATCTGCCCCAAGGGCACCTGGTACCTGGGCTCCCGGTTTGCTGTACCTGGTTCCTTGTGGAATGTGAAGGACCACAGTTCAGAAAAATCACATGGGGTTTAACTAGAATGAGCTCAACTCAACTCCCTGTGAGAGATGAAAGAAGCAGCTTAGGAATGCAGTGTGAAGCAGTGTTGCATTAATAGGTGTGCATTATGTGTGTGTGTGTGTGTGTGTGTGTGTGTGTGTGTGTATGTATGAGTGGCTTGTGTGTGTGCATGTTTGTGTGTTTGCGTGATGCATGTGAGTGTGTGTGAGACAGTGTGTGTGGGTATGTATGTGTGTGGGGGCACAAGTGTGTGTGCATGTGTGTGGATGTGTATGTATGCGTGAGAGTGCATGTATGTGTGATTGTGTGAGCATTTGTGTGTGGAAGTGTGTGTATGTGTTTGTGAGTATGTATGAGTGGCTGTGTGTGCTTGTTTGTGTGTGTTTGCAAGATGTGTGTGAGACTGTGTGTGTGTTTGAGTGTATGTGGGGGGTACAAGTGTGTGTGTGCATGTGTATGTATGCATGAGAGTGCATGCATGTGAGTGAGCATTTATGTGTGGAAGTGTATATGTGTATGCGAGTGTGAGTGTATATGTGTGTGTGCATGTGTACACACATGAGTGTGTGTGTATGTGTGTGAATGCATATGTATGTGTGTGTTTGCAAATGTATGCATGCATGAGCACCTGTGTTCATGAGTGAGTGCATGTGTATGTGTGCAAGTGTGTGCATGTATGTTTGTGAGTGTATATGTATATGTGAGTGTGTGTAAGTGTGTGTGTCAAGGTTTGCGTGAGTGTGTATGTATGTGAATGTGTCCATGTGTGCGTGTGAGTGCATGCATTTGTATATGTGTGTGAATGTGTGTGTGTGAACGTGAGTGTATATGTGTGAATTGTATGTGTGTGAGCATATGTGTATGTGAGTGTATATGGGTGAGTGTGTGCATATATATGTGAGTTTGAATGTGTGAGTGCTTGTGTGTGTATGTGAGTGGGAGGTGTATGTGTGCATTTGTGTGTGCATGTGAGTGTGTGCGTGAGAGTATGTGTGGGAGTGTGCATGTGTGTGAATGCATATGTATGTGTTTGCAATCTGCATGTGTGAGCATCTGTGTTCATGAGTGTGAGTCCATGTGTATGTGTACAAGTGTGTGCATGTATGTGTGAGTGTATATGTATATGTGTGTGTTTGTAAGTGTGTGTGTGTCAAGGTTTGCGAGTGTGAGCCTGTGTGTGTATGTATGTGAATGTGTCCATGTGTGTGCATGTGAGTGTATGTGTGTATATGTGTGTGAATGTGTGTGTGAGTGCATGTGTGAATTGTATGTGTGAGCATGTGTGTGTGTGAATGTGTGTGTGAGTGCATGTGTGAATTGTATGTGTGAGCATGTGTGTATGTGTGTGAATGTGTGTATATGTGTGTGAGTATGAGTGTATATGTGTGACTTGTATGTGAGCATATGTGTGTGTATGTGTCTGTGTATGTGAGTGTATATGGGTGAGTGTGTATATATGTGTCTGTGAGTTTGTATGAATGTGTGAGTGTGTGGGGGTGTATGTGTATGTGTAAATGTGTGTGAATGTGCATGTGTGTATATGGGTGTGATTGTGATTATGTGTGTGAATGTGCATGTGTGTATGTGTGTGCATGTTTGAATGTGTTTGTGTGTGAGTGTATATGAGACAGTATGAATGTGTGTGGGCATGTGTGTGTGCATGTGTGAGTAAGCATGTATGGTGTGGATTGTGTATGAGTGTATGTGAGTGTATGTGTATATGTTTCTGAGTGTGCATGTGTTTCTGAGTGTGCATGTGCATGAGAATGTATGTGTGAGTGTGAACATGTATCTCTGGGAGTGAGTGTGAACATGTATCTCTGGGAGTGAGTGTGTGCATGTGTGAGTGTATGTGCTTTCAAGTGTGTTTGTAGTGTGTGAGTGTGCATGTGCAGGAGTGTGTGTGTGTCCATCTGTGTGAGTGTGTAAGTGTATGTATTTATTTGTATGTGAAAGTGAATGTGTGTGTGTGCAAGCATGTGTGTGGGTGTGGGTGAGTGAGTGTATATGTATGTGTGAGTTATATGTGTGTGAACATGTATATGTGTGAATGTGTGTGTGGGTGTGTGTATTGTGAGTGTGCTTGTGTGTATGATTGTGTGTGTGCATGTGTGTGTGTGAGTGTGGGTTTGTGTGAATGTGAGGGTTTGTGTGAATGTGAGTGTGTGTGTGTCTCTGTGTGTGATATGCGGGGATCCAGGAGCAGTGCAGCATAATATAAAACTGATCATGGAGCAAAAACGCAGGTAGAGAGAAGACACCATGCAGAGCACAAGGAAGGGAAGAGGGAAGGAGTGTGCAAGCCTCCGAAGGCTGTGCAGAGGCCAGATTCCCTGTCCGTCAGTGGGCTCAGGAGGCCCTCTGTGAACCAACATCCATGTCAATCATAAACCCAGAGAAGCGCGTGTCAGAGCTGCTCCCTGATGGATTCATGACCACGCACCTCCTGGGACGGTGCTTCCTCAAACCTGCAAGCCCTGGGTGTTTAGTGCTTACTGCCTTGATCCCTAAACAGTGAAAGGAACTGTCCCGTGCAAAAATGATAGCAGAAGGCCTGCACTGGAAGAGGCCGTGGAATGGAAAGAGCAGGACCTCAGTGGGTAAACTCGGGGAAAGCGGAGAGCACACCTGGGAGATGGGTGGACAGCTTGCAAAAGACAGAGGACACTGAGCACCTTACCGGGAAAAAGCAGGGAATGATTAAAAGGATCCCATGTAGGGAATAGGAAGTTTGATGGTCCACTTTCAGAATGCCGTCTAAAGGGTACCATAGCCAAGGAAGCCATGTTAAGTCGGGGAGCCATGAGGCTCAAAGGCAGCCATATTTAAAACTCCCAATACCTGTCTGTTATGCTTTGTAAGCACCACCCACTTCCTGTACCCTGCCTACCTACTTCCTGTACCTGGCACTAGCCAATCTTAGCCCATCATGTAGATTGCACCCCTGAGCTCCTCCAATGGGAGTGAAGGGTGGGATTACGTCAGACTGGGGATAAATACGGATTTCCTTTGCTCCTGTGTGCGCTTCTGAACTTCGCCCTTGAAAGCCCACCGCCGCGTGGGAGTAGAATTTCTACCTTGCTCACCCACCTGTGGCCAAGCGTTTATTTCTAACACTCATCACCCCAGAGGTCATAAACAAAAGGTTGTACCTCTGAGCAGAACAATGCCAAGAGTCAGGGCGAATGTCAAACTTGTAACTCCATGTAAAAACTTAAATACTTAATTTTATCACATACGTTGTGTCAGAATGCTTAACCTGAAACATGGTACACATAGTATCTTTAAAAAGTGAGCATTAGCCAGGTGCGGTGTCATCCTGGTGCATTGGGAGGCTGAGGTAGGAGGACTGCAAGTTCAAGGCCAGCCTCACCAACTTAGTGAGGCCCTACACAACCTGAGAAGACCCTTTCTCAAATTAAAATAATGAGAATCATAATAAAAAGGCTGGGGTTGTGGCTCAGTGGTTAAGCACCCCAGATTCAATCCCTGATACCAAAAAAAAAATAATAATAATAAATAAAAGTGAATATAGCATTTCATTATCTCCTTTCAGAAGAGTGTAAGGCATGTCTAAAACACGCACATTATTGTGTACATAAAGTAGAATCCCCAGCTAAACATTTTCATATTTTTCCAAGGATTATTTTTACACTTTTTAAATATGCAATTTAAATACATTCAAAAATATAATGGGCCAAAAAAAGAAAAAGAGGGAAAGGGCTTTTAGACAACAAATAATAGAGTCTGTGTTTCCTGATCCATGTTAATGTGTTCAGATGGGAGAGAACTGAACATTTGTGACTGTATATGATTGTTCTAAGGAAATGAAATTGCCAAAGATGATATATGGAATTTGGATTTAAATGGATAATTCCAGGATATAACATTTGTATCACAGTAACAGCCCAGAGAGAGTTTCAGCTCTTTTACCTATTGAAATTTAAAGTCTTCCACCATTCTTCTCAAAAACCTTGGATCATAATAAATGATCAAACGGATTACACTTTATGTTCATGATGCATGTTTCACTTTCTTTTAACTGCTTCTTTATTTCCTGAAATTCTACAATGAGCAAGTAACCTGTTTAAATCTTAAGCATTCACCTCGGTCTTTTCCAGTGGACCTTCAATTTAGCATAGTTTAGATTGTCTCATTTTCCATTACTGCCGTCTTTGCCTGCCTTTCCCCCATAGCTGATCCCCATCTCTTGTGAACCGATTATGGTCCCTGTATTCCAAGTCCGTCCCTACAAAAGCACACACATAACTACCTCAGCTACAAAAGCCCTCCTCTGTCCTCCATAGTCTTGAATCTTGCCTCTCGAGGTTGATCTACAGTCACATAGAAGAAAACATGAGAAAAATCAGGACCAACTCAGACTCAGCTTGTCCATAATGTTCATGGCTCTGATAATATTAGGGCTCTGTAAGAGTGGAGAAGGGAGAGAATTTGGCACATAATGAAGAAGGAGGAGAAGAAATCAGACAGCAGCCCTCAGGGGACCAGAGAAGGCACGTGGGTCAGCAAATGTCCAGGTGTCTCTGCAAAAGGAATACAGATGGATTCGTGGATCTTTCCAAAAATAGAGCAGAAATAGGAACTCCTAAAAAGGAAGCAGGTACCAATTGACCTAAGGCCAAAACAAAGAGTCAAGTTACAGGGACCAGGCACAGCCACCTGCAGGACATATATGTATGCTTCACTAAACTTGGAAGGGCAAGGGATTTCTAATAATTTTGAATTTGGCAAATCATTGTGTGTACGTCTGTCCATGTCTGTATGTACCTTGGCTAACCATCCCTCCTCCCTCTTCTTCACAGTCTCAAATCTGCCATTTCATAATTCATCTGCGCTCATGTGGAAGAAATAATGATTTATCCTTAAAGAATTATTCCTCACCTAATCCCAGAATTTGACTTTTCAATTGATTCACAGCCTCAGGTTCTAAAATATTTTCTGTTAATGGTGTGTAACTCCACATAGTTACATAATTTCTTAAAACAGTGTTCTTGTTATAGTACCCTTCAATATTTTGTTTTTACTATTCTTTATTTCAATGATTATCTGTGAGCCTAACTTGCTGACTTGTGTTCTTGGAAGCTCTGGAGTCGCAGCTGTGTACAACTAGAGAAAATTTGCTGGTGTGCACTTTGTGTTCGGTGAATGCATGGAAAGTAAACGTATAAACAAATTATGCATTGTTTTAGAAGTCCCTATGCCCTGGGAAGAAGCAACTGAAGAGCGTGAGCAGGATCAGACTGGTTGGGAGAGTTAGCGATTTCAGTAGGCTGGTGAAAAGAGCTGGGGTATAAAGCAGGCTGGCGCTTGCCCACATCATGGGATTAGACGTGTGGCAAGTGGGAAGCCAGCTTGATGAAGAATGAGAAGGGTGTTCTGCAGATATGGGGCGCCCCATCTAAACCCTGCTGCAGGCAAGGAACAGTGAGATTACGGAGCTAAGTGGAGAATGGATGTCAGGGACACCCAGAGTCGTCTCAGACCATGAAGGTTCTCATTTTGAGAACCAAGGGGAGAACACCCAGGAAGAATGTGCCAGATGGGTGGCAGTGCATCCAGGCACATTTCAAAGGACCCCTGCGGATGCTTGTGGGTGCAAGGACAGAATGTGACACACAGATGAGGAGGCTCATTCAAGGTCATCCAGAGACATGTCGACTGTCCTTCTAGGGTGGTAGCAGTAGACATGCAATAAACGGTGGACGTTTTGTTCCATACTTGAAAGTCAGATATGGTGAGGATTTGCACGTGAACTGTAGGAGGAAGGAAAAGAGTTCAGTCTGTGGAAAGCAGGGAGCTGCTCACAATTGGAATCGTTGAATGGACTCGTCAAGAGTGTTGAGAAGTTGTTGAGCTTTGACGCTTTGCGTTTGGTTATGTGTGGGACATATGAAAGGAAATGTAGCTGTCCCGTGGTTAGAGGGGTATTGGAGAGCGCAGCTCGGTTGAGATCTGGTTTATGTGAGTCAGCTTCATCCCTGGTGTTGGAATCCAGGACGCTGAAGGACATTGTGAGGAGAGTCCTGTAGCCACAGAAGAGCAAGGAAAACAGGCTCAAGATTGTCCACAGTATGGTAGTCAGTTTTCATCCTTGTGACCAAAATATTTGATAAAAACAACTTAGAGGAGGGAGATTTATTTTGGTTCTCAGATTCAGAGTTTTCAGTCCCTGTGGGGCTGGTCGAAGGCCAAAACAATAAGGCAGAAGGATAAAGAGGAGGAAAGCTGATCATCTCATGATAGCGGGAAGGAGAGGGAGAGCGGGGAGGGAGGTGGGAGAGAAAGGGGCTAAAGGCACTTACAGTACCCATGGCCATCATCACCTCCTTACAGCCAGGCTCACCTACCTACTCCCAGAAGTCCATTCAAATTAGTAACCCTTGAATGGGTTAATCCACTTATTAAGCCATGGCCTTCACCATTCAATCTTGTCACTTCTGCACCTTTCTTTCTTTCTTTCTTTCTTTTTCTTTTAAAGGGAGAGGGACAGTGAGAGAGACAGAGAAAGAGAGAAACAATGTTATTAGTTTTTCACATGGCCTTAGTTGCTCCAACACTCAGTTGTGTACATGGTGCTGGGGTTTGAACCCGGGTCCTCGTGCTTGCCAGGCAAGCGCCGAAACCGCTGAGCCATCGCTCCAGCACCACCTCTGCACATCTCTGCTTTGCCTAACACAGGAGCTCTGGGGACATTGCAAATCTAAGCCAGAGCACACGTGAAAGGATATGGGCCTCACTGGCCAGGGAGAGAGAGCTAACGTGGAAGCCGGGAAGGAGGGATTCAAGGGGAGGGAGGTGCTCATCTCCACAGATGCTAATAGGTCAGGAAGGAGGAAAGTGGAGGGCATGGCCCTGTGCAAGTGCTCAACTACTACTCACCAGAGGAGCGGCAAGCTTGTCAGGGCTGGAAGCACAATTAGAGTAGGTTTCACAGAGAGTGGGAGAAATAGCATTGCAGTATAAATGAATAAAATAGCGCTTTTGAGATTTTTTCTTTCAGGGAAAGAGTAAGGAGATAGTTAAAGGTTGTAAATACGTAGGAGAAACAATGGATTACATTTCAGATGGACAGTTGAGAAGCACATGTATATATTTCAAGGATGACACCTCATCATTACAGATTCAATCATGCTGCATGAGCACACATCGCTGAGATGTCAGTGACATGCACAACCACAGGTACATGTTCAGCCATGGGCAGCTGTGAATGTTCTCCATCTATCAACTCCATGAAGAAATGAGCAAACCCACTTGTGGTTTCTTAGTTCACTTTTTGCAGAAGTGTGTTACACTTTACATAATAAATGCTCCCCAGAAGCTCATGTGGCAGACAATGCAAATTTCAACACAGCATGATTGGAGTATAAAATGGTCGATCTGATTGTGTGTTAATCCTTTGATTGGAATTGCCCTGGTGGTTCCTGTAAGCAGGCGGGGTGTGACTGGAGCAGATGGGTCTCTAGGGACGTGGCTTTTGTCCTGGGAAGAGAGCTCTCTGCTTCCGTTGTGGTATCCTGAACCAGCTCCCTCCACCACGCTCTTGCAGGATGACATTCTTCCTCACCGGGAGCTCTGAGGAATGCAGCCACATGGACGGAGACGGGGGTTTGGTTCTTGGTTGGCAAGAGCAGATGAGATGAGCACGTGTGTCTTCTTAGATGGTGGCGCAGATATTCCTTCTGGGAATATTACCAAGACCAGTGATTGACCCTTGAGGGAACAGGTTGGAGTTTCTAGGTGGGTTCTCTGGGTTGTTAAAATTACACATGGGGCAACAGGGTTTGGGTTTAGAGAGAGCAGGAGAAACTCTTAGCCATATAGCAGAGCTTTGAGGGGGCGTCCCTGGGTGATTTCAGTATGATCGCTAGGTAGCACCTGGTATCTACCTGGGGGCTATGGTAATGAGTTCAACATTAGCATGATTAAATGTCTTCCTCCTCCTACAGGTGTGTGCTCCATCAAGACAACCAAAAAGAGTGAACACTAAAAGTTTCCAATTTAGGTCTTTCCCATTTCTCATTCTGCCTTTTAGAAGTCATAGCCACTCCTACTGGCCAATTCTGCAAGATTCCTTCTCCAAGAGGCAGCCTCAGCTACTGTGGGCTCACAGCCTCCACAAATAATCATAGTTATCTGTGTCCATTCATCTGTTCCCATTGCCAGTGTGTGCTAGACCCAGAGTTAGCTCAGGAGACATGCTCATTTGCCAAGCAAGCATCAACTATTGCATTCAGAGTCACATGATTAAATTATGTGACAGTAGACACTGAGAAATGGAAGCTAGGGATGGGTGTCCCCATGATGTAAAAGACAAAATGTTGAAACTAAGTGTTTGACTCAACTTCTTTTACACTGTGACCAAAAGATGTGACAAAAATTATTTTAGAGGAGGAAGAGCCTGTTTAAGACTTGTGATTTCACAGGTTCAGTCTGTGGTTGGCCGATTCCATAGCTCTGGGCTCAAGATGAGCAGAGAACATCATGGCGGAAGGGTGTGGAGGAGGAGAACAGCTCAGAACCTGGCACCAGGAAGCAGAGAGAGAAAGGGAAGCCAGGGACAGGATATAGTCTCCAAAGACAAAGCCCTGTGACCTCCTCCTCCAACCACAACCCACCTGACTGCAGTCACCACCCAGTTAGTCCATGCAAATGGATTAATCCACTCTTAGGTAACACCTGTCACAACCCAAACATTTTACCTCTGGGCTTTCTCGGTTTATGTAATGCATGACATTTTGGGGGACAGCTCATTTCTAAGCCTGAACACAAAGCTCTGCCAGTTTCCTCAAGCTTAAGGATTTTTACATCTCTACAAACTTAGGTGTCAGAAAGTGCTGATAGGTGATCTTCTTCCCCCATCGTTATCCATACCTGGGTTAAAATGTTCCACAAGTTTTTCTTCCAGGATAAAATACAGATTCTTGAATTTAGAGCTGTAAATTAATAATAATAATAATAGTAATAAGGGTACTATTTTACCATGTCCATAGATAAAATGCTGCCAAAGCTTCTTACCCAAGCAAAGAAAATAAATTTATTATTTATTCAATTTCTGGCCACAAGTGCTGAATCTGAGTCAGCTTTCTAATGGGTTAGGCAGCTCATCCAATGTTGCAGAATTTTCTTGAAATATCTTGGCTAGGAAACTTATTGTCAAGTCATACTGAAAACAACTTACTTTGCTCAAAGAATTCACTGAGCCTAACAGTTACCATCGAGTGTTGAGGCAGGAAATAGCAAGTCTGAGTACTTTTCTCAGCGAATCATTGGCTGCCTTGCATTCCTATTTCTTTTGGCCACGACTGTATTTGGGTGTCTACTACCAAAGTCATGGTGCCCTCTTCGCACCCCATTATGTGTTGTGACGTTTGATGAATTGTTACCAAGTGCAGAGCGCTTATTGAGATACATTGCACACGGCTGGAACAGTTGTTTGCTGGTTACATCGCTTCCCTGGCACGCGTGACGATGCGGGTTCAAATCCCAGCCCCACGTACACAGCAAAGTGTGTGAGCAGTTAAGGCCACATGAAAAACTACATAAAATTGATTCTCTCACTGCCCCTCTCTCTTTAAAAAAATAATAAATAAATGATATATAAAAAGAAAAAATATATAGAGCAAATCCTGTAAGTCTTTGGTTAGGAAAAGAACTCTGGGCTTGCATGTAGTTTGCAGGGAGCTCCAAGTATTATTGTTGGGGAATCAAAAAAAGACCGCAATTAGAGACTGAGATAATGTGTAATTAACTGCCAGCATGGGTGGCCCTGGCAATTAGAGGAGAAGTCAACACAGATGTTTTAAGGTTCTGATTGTGGGTTACAGACAATGGCGGGAAATTGGGGAAGCATCTCTTGCGGGGGCCAGAAACCTCAGGGCTCCCCTGTGCGTGGCTGGTTTCTTGCAAGTGGGTACTGAGCTTCATTTTCTCTTCCGTTTCATGATTATGGAGACTTCTCTGTCTTTACCAGGTAATTCCCTCTTCCCTGACGTGGAGAATTTGCAGCGTAGCTGTGCGTACATCAGTGGTGTTTATCTGCCATCAACGCCGAGTCCCATGTACCCACCTTCTGCAATTTCTCCAGATACTCAATTTGGGGTGGTCGCAGCCCAGATGCTTAATTTTGTAACAGTCCCATAGTACCCAGTGCATTGCTGTTGATTTTAACAGGGAGGGAGCAAGAGAGAGAGAGAGAATCAGTTTTATTTAGTTATCCATGTGGCTTCCGTTGCTCTCACTCTCAGTTGTTTACACAGTCCTGGGATTTGAACCCATGTACTCACACGTGCCAGGCAAGCACCATAACCACTGAGCCAGTACTTCAGCCCCCCCAAAGCATATTTTTGAACTTGTTCCAAAATCCTAAGTCATTCCCATGAAATCCTTGCGTCTGTGTCTCCATAATTCATCTCCGTGATTAATCTTTCTGGAGTCAGAAAGCGAGGTGTTTGAGGAATACATTTGTATGGACTCATTAATGACTCCTTCTTTACAGTAAGTAAACACATCCATCAACTGAAACCCATACTGTGTTCTGGTATGCAGCCCCGTGGCTTTTATTATTTTTAAGCAGGCTGTGCAATTGGCAGAGAAGTTCAGATTGTCTACACATACACAGTATCTCATGGTGAATGCTTCATAAATAATTTTGCCTGCTTAAAATCACGATCATTGATTTTAATTATAGATAGAATTGCCACATACCAACTTATGCAGCATCCATCCTTTATTTTAAAATAACTACAAATTTGTTAAGGTGTTATCTCTAAAATTCAGTTTGTTCCCCTTGCTTATCCTATGCTAAAAATAAAATTCCCTAAAGTGCTATTTTTATTGTAAACTGCAAAAAAATGCATTTGGAAATATGAATAGCAGTATTTCAACAAAAGGATGTCAAAGATGTTTTTCGATTGGTTCAGATAGTTCATTTTCATGGAAGTATCTAGTTACCTGCTTGCAGTGAATTTTAGAAAACATTATTTTGGTTGCAAATTGACTGTCTTGAACAGGTCTGGGTAAACTCAGGGTGAGAATGGAGGTGAGTTCGGGGTCATTAGAATGCATTTTTGTCTCCGGTTGACTTTCTGCTTCCTACTAATTAGAAAGCAATGCTTCTTGTTTTTTCATGAATATTGAGTGGTGAAGTGACTGGACATGAGAGCCTTACCCTAGTCAGTGGATTAATCCACTTGCATGGACTAACTGGGTGGTGACTGCAGGCAGGTGTGGTGTGGCTGGAGGAGGAGATCACTGGGCTGAGCCTTTGGGGTTTATATTGTGTCCCTGGTGAGCAGAGCTCCCTCTGCTTCCCGGTGCCAGGTCCTGAGCTGCTCTCCTCCTCCACACCCTTCCACCATGGTGTTCTGCTCACCTTGGACCCAGAGCTATGGAGTCGGCCACCCACGGACTGAATCTCTGCAACCATGAGCCACAAAGAAACTTTTCCTCCTCTAAATTGTTCTTGTCAGGTGTTCTTTGGTCCCATTATCCAAAAAGCTGAATAAATAATTTACATCTTGTAATCACCATTGAGCAGGACTCATTGCAGTACGAATGCTGAATCTGCAGGGACAGAGATGAAGACTTCCCCACTCATGTGCAGCAGTGACTGCAAACAGTCATGGAATCTGTCCCTACCAAGCTTATATCCAGGTGCATTTCAGTGCCCTTCAGAAAGAGGGAGAAAGGAGACTCTTTGTCTTTTGATAGCTTGGTGGAGCGTAAGATGCTCTGGGGGACTTTCATGCTTCATCAGCGAAGCCTCTGCATGGATCCTCTGCTGCTCCTTAGGTCCTCCACTTCTCAGATCTCTGCCTTGGGATACTGGAGAAGCATTTGTGAATTTGTGAGCAAAGTGTGCTTTCTACCCTCTCAACTGGAATCCAGATCTCCAGCCTCCTCTGCACAGCACCTGCACTTCCTTTCCTTGCGCTCCTGTGAGGTGGAATTATGAGCCTCAAACTGGGAAAGCACTGCTGTGTGGTGCAGGAAAATGAGCAAGTCCCTCTCCCTTTCTCTGTCTCCATCATGAAACTGCTCTTTGGAACAGCTCCCCTTTGCAACTCCAACCTTGTCATGATGCTCTGATTATCAAAACGACCGTGAAGTCCTTGATCGTCCCCTGCCATCTCTCTCCTATCTTCAGATGATACAAGTCATGCACAGTTGCTGTGTGATCTTGGGCTGATTCACTTCATTAAATCTGCATCATTAAAATCCTTCGCGTGCTCAGCAGAGCGACTTTCCAATGCCCTGGTCTTCGGCGGATCCAGTCTCCACTGACATGAGCGCAGTGTCTTTCTGTTTATGTCTGTCAACAGCTGTGGCTTTTGCTGTTTTCCCGGTGACTTAGGAGATGCAGGAAAATGTGCCTCCAAGTCCGCACGTGTTAGATGTGTCACTAGGATTTATCTGCACAGGGACCGCTCCCCATCTGCCTGTCAGTTCCCAGATCCAGCTACAAGACGCTAATGTATCCGTGGCCTGTCCCCTGTCATCTCTTGTAAGCGTGCGGTTTTAGAGCAGTTGTGCGTGGTTCACATATTCATTTGGCAGTCCAATTAACACAGCTTTCCAGGAGATGCAGACGGAAACGTGGGCTCCCCCTCCTTCAGCCAAACTAGGTGCAACAGAGCAGGAAGTGCTATGATGTTGGTTTTTGCTTTACCTCCTTCCGCCATTGCTGTTTTATGTTTTCCATGAATGAAAATTAATTTTAGCTTTTTATAGGGTAGAGTGGGACATTTCCCTTCATGTCTTGTTATGAGTTGGATGTGAGGTGGCCCCCCATATCTCATGTGTGAGACTATGCAGGGATGTTTGCAGATGCAATGGTGGGGTCATGAAAGCTCTAACCTTCTCAATGGATTAATCCACTGACAAGGATAAACTGGGTAGTGATTGCAGGCAAGTGGGTGTGGCTGGAGGCGGTGGTCACTGTGCTGTGCCTTTGACGACTATACCCTGTCCCTGGCCTCTTGTTCTCTCTCTGTTTCCTGGTGCCAGGTCCTGAGATGTGCAACCCAACCAGTGGATTAATCCACTTGCATGGACTAACTGATTGTAATTAGGCAGGTGGGGTGTGGTTGGAGGAGGGAGTCACTTGGCGGTGCCTTTCGGGATTATATCCTGTCCCTGGCTTCTCTTTCTCTCTCCACTTCATCGTGCCAGGTCCTGACAGGTGTAACCTGATAGTGGATTAATCCACTTGCATGGACTAACTGGGTGGGAACTGCAGGCTGGTGGGGTGTGGCTGGAGGGGAGGTCACTGGGCTGTGCCTTTGGGTTTTATATTGTGTCCCTGGTAAGCAGAGCTCTCTCTGCTTCCTGGTGCCAGGTCCTGAGAGGTGTAACCCAATCAGTGGATTAATCCACTTGCATGGACTAACTGATGGTGACTGGGCAGGTGGGGTGTGGCTGGAGGAGGAGGTCACTGAGCTGTGCCTTTGGCGACTATATCCTGTCCCTGACTTCTCTTTCTCTCTCTGCTTCCTGGTGCCAGGTCCTGAGAGGTGTAACCCAATCAGTGGATTAATCCACTTGCATGGACTAACTGATGGTGACTGGGCAGGTGGGGTGTGGCTGGAGGAGGGGGTCACTGGGCTGTGCTTTTCAGGACTGTATCCTGTGTCTGGCTTCTCCATCTCTCTCTGCCCCCTGGTGCCACGTCCTGAGCTGCTCTCCTCCTCCACACCCTTCCACCATGATGTTCTGCCTCCTCAGGGATCTTTTGATGAGACATGGGTAATTTTCGTACTCATAACTTTGAACTTCTGTTTCTGTGGTGAGTGCATTGGATTTCCTCCCTTCGACCTGTTTTCAAGGACACAGTGCATCAACCTTGACTATATTCAGCAGTTGCACAATAGAACACTGCAGTTTACTCTTCCTGTTAACTTGTATCCAGCCGTCAGTCATTCTGTCTCCTGTTCTTGCAAGCTTTCAGTCACGATAATTTCACTCCCTAATTATTTACGAGTAAACTTTTTCTTTCTTTTTTTAATTGGTGCATTATAGATCTACACAATGAAGGGTAAACATTTTATGTCCATTATGTTAGTAAGATCATGCAGTTTTTCTATCTTTCTGTGGCTGACTTAATGCTCTTGACATCATGTCCTCAGGGTCCATCCACCTTGTCTCCAAGGAGGAGTGTGTCCTTTTCAAGGTTGCCTAGTATTCCATTGAGTATATTTACCACGTTATCTCCATGGATGGGTACCTTCATTAATTCTGTTTCTTATCTATTATGGATGGTTCTGCAAACTCCACAGGAGTGTGGACACCTCTTCAACATAATCACTTCATATCCGTGGGATATCTAGCCAGGAGGGAGTTTTGTGTAATGTATGTTAGTGCTCCTTGTGAATACTTCCACACTGTATTCATTTATTTATTTATTACCAGGGATTGAACCCAGGTGTGCTTAAGCAGTGAGCCGCTTCCTTACCCCTTCTTCTTTCTTTATTTTGAAACAAGATCTCATTAAGTGGCTTCAGGCTAGGACCGGAGTGCAGGCGTGGCAGTTACAGTACTTGCCTGGCATGCGTGAGGATGCGTGTTCAAACCCCAGGATCACGTACACAGCAAAGTGTGGGAGCAACAAAAGCCACATGAAAAACTAAATAAAAATTGTTTCTCTCTTTCTCTGCTTGTCTCTGTCTCTCTCTCTCACTCTTAAAGAAAGAGGAGAGAGTAAAGAGAGAGGGAGAGAGAGAGAGAAAAGCAATTTTTATTTAGTTTTTCATGTAACTTTTATTCCTCGGACACTTCCTTGTGTACATGGTGCTGGGGTTCAAACCCGCGTCCTCACATGTACCAGGCTAGTGCCGTAAGCACTGAGCCACCGCTCCAGCTCTCAGGCCCCTCTGTTTATCAGCAGAAGTGATTTAGAGTTGAGTGGATGGATGTTTGTACTCCACTGGATTTGGGATTTCCGAATGGCAGAAGGAGAGGATTCACGGTGAGTCTTCAAGGCCTTCAGGCAGCAGGAGAGATTTTCCTGCTCCGAGAGGTGTTTAGTCGCTGACCACCACTGTGCCACTATTGTGGGAAGTTCTGCCCTTGGAGAGCCGAGTCGCTGGCCTCCTGAGCTCTGCAGGAAGAGGAGCATGGGGAAACTGAAGACCACTGTCCTCTTAATCCTAAGGGAGAAGCACGGTACTTGGCTGAAGAATGGAAGCCCAGGTTGGAAATATACATTCGAATGTCAGTTCCTCTTTGAGAGCTGTTTTTAAACGGATTCCTGCATCGCCTTTTGGTGATTGTAGCAAAATACCTGACAGAAGCCCCTTACAGGGGAAATATTTATTTTGGCTCGTGCAGTTAGCCGTCTCTGCCCACACTGAGCAAACGCATTGCGGAAAATTCCTGGCGGAAATGTCATTGGACGATGGTCCAGTTGTGGTGGCTTGGATGGGGAGACTGAGGGGAAGGCACAGGAGAAGATGAACCCAAAGTGCACACCGCTGGAGACCTTTTTCCTCCAATTCCGTCCCCCGTCCCATCAGTCCGTGGAGCTATCAGTGAATCCATCCACGAAGTGAAGTAATCCGTGGATGAGGCCAGAGCCGTGGAATCCAGTCGTCACTGAATTCCCCCACCCTCTCCACCTTACATCATCCGGCACAATGGTGTCAATACAGGGACTTTTGGGAAAGACCTATTGAAACCACAACAATACCTTATGCCATCTAATAATATTAAAAATATTTTTTTGAAGAACGGTGTTTGTTTATTTTTTGGTAGCGGTTAGATTTCAGTGGTGCTTAACCACTGAGCTACATCTGAAGCGCTTTTTATTTATTAACTTTAAAAAATTTGAGATAGGGTGTTGCTAAGCTGTTTAGGGCCTCACCAAGTTACTGAGGCTGGCCTCCAAGTTGTGATCCTCCTGACTCAGCCTCCTGAGTGACGGGGATTATAAGCATGCACCATGACGCATGGCTAGTTACTTTCATCTATGATCAAATATCTCAAAAGAGAACACCATCAGTGAATTTATTCTTCCAATAAGCAGCTGTATCTCTAACGTGGGGACACAGATTTTAACACTTCATATGAACTTCCTTTTCACAAAGAGGCTACGTGATCATTGCGTTTGGAAACAATCTCTTCTCACTAACGGATGCCAAAGGAACTCAGGACCTGCTGATTTTTAGTGCCGGTAGTGTTTCTCTCATTACAGATCGTTTCTCTCTTTGCAAAGCGGCTGGATTCTAATGCTGCGTCTTCTGCAGAGCAGTGATAGAATACAGGGCTTAATGTCATTGCAGGTGGAAGAGACGCAACTTGTGGTTACGCCCAGTAGCTGGACGATGGTCTCCCGATAATTCCTTCCCATCGCAGTGGAAGCAGAATGTCTGCTTCAAATGACTCCTCAGCTCAGCGTATGCAAAAGCTGCTCCAAAAAGTTCTTGAGCCAGCCCCGCACGGTGTCTCTTTGCAGGATCCAGACGGCATTTGGGTTGTTTATGGGAAGCCCTTAGGAAATTTGGTTGTGTTTTCTACTCAGTCA
>PVKS010025128.1:0-30199 GCA_004027875.1 Aplodontia rufa | reverse complement strand
TAAAAAAAAAAAAAAAAAAAAAAAAGATGTAATCTGTCCGCTCTGCCCTTGCGTCTTTTGTCAAGCTTTCCTCTTTCCACCTACTCATTACTCTTTATAATTCTTTTCCTAGCATTCAATCCAAGATTCTTATTGTCACCGATGCGTGGTTGTCTGATACAGCCATATCTATGCATCAATTTGGTGAAAACATTTAATTTAGAAAAAGAATCAATCTATGATTTTATATAAAATGTTTATATTAGGAAAGCTATTATGCTTTGTATAAAGTATTAGAAGCCCCTTCTGTGACTGTGAAAAAGGCTTATTTTATATTCCATGTTTTTCCTTTCCCTGAACTCAGAACGCTCCACATGCTGTATGTTTTTATCATTCCCATGTCACATTTAGCTAAGAATACTAGTAAATATGATAGAATAACTTGTTACTATTTATTGAGTGTCAGACATTCTGGGATTAGAATTCCAATCTTACTATAATATCCATTTTAAGAACATGCATGGTTTTCAGAGTCTGCTAAAATAGTAAAATGTTTATTGACTACTATGTGGGTGTTGTAGCCTCCAGGGTACCATTCTTTTCCCTGAGCACTCACTACCAAGAGAGGTAATGGATGAATCTGCATCTGGCCTGACCCCCTTCCAGTCCCTGCGGCTCATGGAAGGAAGAAGCATCTTTCACAAGCACAAATTTGGTGCGTTCATCTTCACGCTTCAATTTTAAGATCTTTGTTTGAATAAAAGAAAAAGAATATGATGGACTACGCACCCTGACTAGACTGGCCCCTACCTGTCCTTTTCTAGTCCATTTTAAATAATTTTCCTCTTTCTTCTTTCTACGTGAGCCACCCTGTTTTTCCTGTTAGCCCAAATCCCTTGTGGCTCAGGGCTTTTGAGCATATTGTTAATTCTTCTTTTAATAATACTATTAATACAAATAGATAGCACTTAGTGAATGAAGCTTGACTTTGTTCCAGGTACATACAAAGGCACTAAACATGCATTATGTCATTTAGTCCTCACAATGATCATAAGAGCAACACATAAACACTTGGAAAGAGCCACTCCACCACCACCACCATGTTGAAACCTTTTATCTCAGTCAGACCACCAAAGGGTCACATCTTCAGAAATATTGTCTCAAAACTTAAGGTGGCTTCTTTACATATTTTTGAGCCCCCAGATGCTGAGGAAGAAAAGTGTCTTTTGTTGCTCCCGTTGAATTCTCTGTTTCTCGTAGGAACTAGAATAATGTTGGCCACACCAAATATTTGTTTTACCAATAATCTATATTTTGTATGAAGTGGTAAAGGAAAGGTGACACAGCTTCAGACTTTTTCATGTCTTCTGCTGGCATTGATAAGAGAAGAACTTGTTGCACAGGCAGCTTTGACAAAAGTGATAATGGAACTGTCACTCTACTTGGTTGGTGGTATCAGTTTTTGTTTCTGGAAGGAAGAGCAGTTTTGAGTTGTGGTGTGTAAAATTTCTTCTTCCTTCCATCTAAATGTCCTGGAAATGCTACTACATTTTAGGAGAACTAAAATGCCATCCATTGTAAGACTCACTATTGTTTTATATACTCCTCAGAAAGATAAAGGGCTGCCAATAAAGATACTGCATGATGGCATTTTGTCAGTCTTGTGTATTCCGCTAGTGAAATAATGTTTCCTACTCATTTTCAATGAAATGGACATTGATAGAAGAAAAATAGAGGTGAAATAAATTAGTCAAGGTATCTCCCAAACCTCTTTGCATTTAGCACTTATCCGCCTCCTTTGTGACCATGACTTTCTATATTATTATGTTCTTCAAGAATTTGGGAGCATGGATGGCTGAGAATTTCTATGAATGCAGGACTGCCCTCTATACTTTGTTAGCTTCTTTTCTGGCATTGTCTTCCTTTATCTCTCCAAGCTGATGACTTCTAGTCAGCACATTTCATTCCTGTTACTTTGACAGAAAGTTAGAAGGCATTTATCTACCTAGTAATCAGCACTCACATCCTACCTGAAAGAATACTGAAGTTGTTTATTGACTAGATGAAGGTGAAGTAACAATTGTGCAGCTATGCTACCAGAAATAACAAATTGGCAATTATTCAAGAAAGGAAGACTGTCCTGCTTCCATTGGGTGGACCACAATAATAAGATGCAAATTTATTGCGCTTTGAAGGTTCATTGAAATTATGTTCATTTAGCGATTCCACATATCAGCCATGTTTCTGGCATGGTGAAAAATATACCAAATTCTCAGATTTTAGTCATTATTTCTCACAACTCAGGTCACATAAGCTTAGTTTCCCTATTTGACAGATGAGGAGACAAAGGCTCAAAGGGAAAATAAGTTGATAAAATAACTATAAAAAATTGAGCTGTAATCCCTCTTTGATAAATGTGGAACAGCAAACATATAAGCAAATTAGGTGATTTACGTATTAAATAAGGTAATCTATTTAAACGTTTTAATGCAAAGCCTTAAAAATAGTTGGTATCCAAGAAATATTAGCAATTTTACATCATTCGTTTCTTTAGTAAGTACTTCTTTGGGTGTCCACATGGAAGCAGATAGCATTAAAATTTTTTAAAAAGTGGGGTTGGAATGGTGGCTCAGTGGTCAAAGCTCTTGCATGGCATATGCAAGGACCCAATTTCAAACCCCAACACCATTTACAAAACTAAGTGTTGGAGAAGCAAAGGTCAGATGGAAAAATAAATTTGAAAAATGATTCTCTCTCTCTCTCTCTCTCTCTCATTGTCCCCTCTCTCTTTAAAAATGTATGTGTGTGTGTGTATATATATATTTACACATATATGTGTATATATATGTAAAACATATATATACATAAAGCATACACACACACACACACACACACACACACATATATATATATATGTAAACCAACAATAAAAAAAAACAGTCCTTGTTCGCCTAGTGGACTATTAAAAATATGTAACTTTTTTATTTCCTAAGGATTTAGTGTAATTTTACCATATTTTCAGACAGGGATACCAGAGTTTTAGACATTAGACTTTCCATAATGTATTAAATAGTAAATAAATTTATTAACAAAGTCGGTTCTTAGGAAGACCATTACAGCAGATTTAGTTCAATGTGAGGATATCATTGTGAGAATTTCTGTAAAAGTAAATAAAACTCGAACATGTACAATCACACAGTAATAAGAATTTCTACTGAACTTGAGAGAGCCCTTTTTATTTTAAATATGAAAGGCCCAATCAAGATCATTCTACTAAACTATTATGTGCAAGCCTGCAATATCAGATCTGTGTAGCTGAAGAAGTAAAATCTATCTAAATTTTCCTAGGGCATCTGCACTTTCCTAGTGTTTAAATCTGTAAAAGAAATTTCTTTGTTAACATAGTTTGGTGTTTTGAAAACAATATGTAATGTAAGACACCACAACCATTAAAAATAAATTGTACTTGCACTGCCTTTATGAGAATCACTTCAATATCAGATCATTAATTCATAACCACTGAATTGGTACTGATTTGCAAACTTAAAAGAAGCTGCTGAATTTTCCTTTATTTGTCATTAGCATTCTGAAAGTCAGTATCTAAAATAAAATTGGTTTCATAGCAAACATTTAATTTCTTATTAAACAATTTAAAAGAAATATATTTCAGGTATTTTTTCCCCCAGTAGGCTACAATCCCATGCACTATTCTCTGTAGGACACGGTTTTTATTTCATTCTTCAGCCTGTTTGAAGAATATTCAGTTTCATTCATTTTTATCATTAGAGCAATCTTATTTTAATTACTGTATGCTGAATATATTTTATTACTAGATAGGGCAGATATCAGTTTTTCCATTTATATATCTAGTATAATCTTTAAGGGGACTTCAGCTTTGTCAATTTTGTAGTAGCTGTGACATTTAAAACAATATTCATATTTTTCCTTTCTCTAACAATGATATTGCCTTCTATTTAGTTTTGTTCTGAAGGTTAGATGAGATAATACATGTAAAATAAGATAGCACTGACTTTTAGATTTGGTATAGTTGAGTAAGTATTTGGTATAGTAAGTAAATAGTATCAGCTATAATTATTAATTGGTTGATTCAAAAGAGTTTATGTTTCTTACATTTAAATAATATTAACTTCTAAATATAATTGTTTGGTTTCTGAATGCAACTGCACTAAATTTAGAAGCTAATTTTGGGAAAAAAGGAATCTTTAGAATAACGTGTCTTATAATAATTTATTACAAAATAGAAAAAAATACTTTAAACCCATGACTACTATATATACTATGTATATATGACTTCATTTGTGGCTTTATTCCATGACATGAAAATATAATAGTAGCAGGAGGAAAAAGTGGAGGAAAGGAATGAGAAAGGGAGGAAGAAGAAGAAGAAGAAGAAGAGTGTGTTAAAAGTCATTTGATAAAGTCCTGCTAGGAACTTTAAATGGGAGATTATTTTTCTATTATTTTTAAACATTCTAAATTGACTCCCAATTTCATTCCCCTTTTGCAGAAGGTTATAGAATCTTAGGCCTAAAAAAGGATAACTTCTGCCCCTTCTCATCATTCCAGCATGAACCCGAAAACTGAACTTAGCTCTGCTCTGTCTTGATTTCTTCCTTTCTAAAGAGACTGGAAGGGCTTTTTTAGAATTACTCTGTCTTGATTAACCTGCAGGAGTGCTCTTTAACTTCTAATGGGCAGGGTAGTGTAGTTTGCCTCTGTTGTGAAGTTCTGGTTCTGTTGCAACATATCCACGAAACAGGGCCTGTGTGATTTACACTGGCCATGAAGTTTTGTTTTGTACCCTTGCTAGCAATGAGACCTCATTTGGTAACGCAGTCTTCGGTTCACAATTATACGTATAATTGCTAACATCTCTGTTTGTAACTAGCTTGTTTTCAGATCATACTTTTTTAGTTTGTAGTTTTCTAATTATCATTATCAAAAGCAAATGTAGGCTTTAGATTATAAGTTGTTTGATAGATAGCATTACTTCCACTCTCCCCACAAAAATAAAAATATTAAAGAGAGAGTGAGAGAGAAAGAGAGGGTTAATTTTTTTTTTTATTGAAACTGAGGACAGTGAGAAAGAGAGAATCAATTTTTATTTAGCTTTTCATGTAGCATTTGTTGCTCTGACACTTCATTGTGTACATGGTGCTGGGGTTTGGACCCGTGTATTCAGGCATGTCAGGCAAGCACTGTAACTACTGGGCCACCACTCCAGCCCTGAAAGAGTTAATTTTCATTTTTTTCTTCTGGTTTTTGTTTTTCTTCCACTTAGTTGTGCATGCGGTACTGGGGATGGAACTGGTCTTTGTGTATGTCATGCAAGCACTCTATGCTGAGACACCTCTTAAATTCCACGAATTTTTTTTTAATATAAAATCTGAGTTTAAAAGCCATATTACTACTCTGTTGATTTTGATATTATATAACCTATGACAATATTCATGTTCATGTTTTTGTTCAGTTCTGTAATATGATTTACTACTTTACGAAAAACATAACTTTCATACACTTCATAATTTGACAATATAGTCTGTATATATTTTATTCATACTTTGCAAATGCCATTTCACAGGCTCTGAAGTATCATTCTGTAACCTAGCTATCTTTATTCTGAAAAATTTAGTACAAGATGCCATTTATACAATACTTGTACCATCAGTTATAAGACTTTAAATTTTTATGACAACTTGATAGCAATCTTGCTATACATAAAGAAAAGCTATGCTTAAATGCATACAGCTAATTTTTTATAATTATTAAGTCATCTCTGTCCATTTCTCCTCCCCTCCAATATGAATAAAACAGGAAAATTGTATATTACTAATGCTGGGGAAATATGTGTTTATGTATTTTTTAATACAGGAAAGAAAAAATATTTAAAAAGGAAAGATATAATATAAAATGTCCCAAAGAAACAAAATATCTAAAACATTTACTCATTAAATATTGTCTTATATTTTCTATCAAACATGATTCATTTAATTTTGTAATTTGCTTTTTATGTTCTCCTTAATTATTTTGATAACTTTTACAAGAGCAATGTTAATGCTTTACATTTATTGAGTGAGTTAAATTTTCCTCCTAGAAGTATACCTTTTTCTAATTCAATGAGTTTCCATTCTTTTATATGAAAAGGTTATGCCCTAATTTCCTCAAAGCAACTTGGTTATTTTTAATATATTTCATTTTAAATATGGGGTGTAATAGCTCTCACACCATGGCTTCAAAAATCAGTGGAGTTGAGATAATGCAATTACCTTATTTCCTTGCATGAGTCAACAAGTGGAGTTCATCGGAGGGTTGAGCCTCTCTATAATGAAACTGCTGTGAAATGCAAAGCATATGTAAAATTTCTCATGCTGGCATGCTCAGAATGGCATATTTAATAAGCTAAACTTTTCATGTTTAAAAATAGCATTGAATTTTTAACCATATTAAATAGTTTGCTTGATCAAAAATCCATAAAAATCATATATATTTTGCCAACAGCAAATGTAACAGGCCAGTATTACTGAAAGGTCATCTTAATTAATAGGGATATGCTTAGTAACTTTCTTATTTTCTGGGTTCACTCCAATCAGATCATTGTCAAAGCAGTTAATCATGATTCTCTTTCTCATCCAACAAACAGATATATGAATTATCATTATAGGTCAATTAAGTATTAATATTTAAGTTGGCATATATTGTATGGATTTTTAGTGGATAAAAGTATTCTTTATTGAAGATGTATCTAGATGGACTCTAATTACATTAGGTCTATCTCCTTAAGTTTGTTTGTTTGCTATTTTAAGAGTTTGGAGAAAATTGACAGAAAGATTTGTCTATACAAATAAAATGTTATCTCTGTTACATAGAGAAAACAGTTTAGTAATACTTGAGACTGATAGCAGAGAATAAAGCTTTGTTATAGCAAAGGCAAATAACTGTACTACCTTTTCTCTTTTTACCATACTTTATCATCTAAAGATGGTATATTGCGAATTAATACACATTTAAAACCTCTAAAGTTTTCTGAAATAGTTTTGTTTGTTTAAGTACATGTCATTTCTGGAAGTAATGCATTGTATGATAAATTAATTCTTCCATTGGTTCTAAATTTACTTTCTCCTAACATCAAGCTGTGACTAATTTTAATTTCATTTTTATATCATCAAATAAATTATATTAAGTATATACTATCATAAGTAAAATTATACAGATATGTAATTAATATAACTGAACTTGTAATTATTTACAACCTTAGCATTGATCTTCAAAGACAGATGAGCTCCTATTGTTTAGGTACTAGCCATCACTAACTAGGCATCACCGGAAGACCAGGGTTTGTTTCCTAAGTTTTAACTTTACATACTTCCTTAATAGACTAATAATTAGTTCAGTTTTTGTTGTAAGTGTTCTTTCTTACAGTGGTTCACAGAAATATACAGTATGCTTTCATGGAAGGACTATGCAGTAATTTTAGTACTGCTTTTTTTTTCACATTTATTAGAAGTACATAGCGATACAGGATACAGATGAGGGGAAACATTATCAAAACAGTAGCAATCAATGTGTATAAACTTTGTTATCCAGGGGTAATGCCAATGCACAGATAAACTACTATGGGTTTCATCTGTTGCAGTTTCCCCCAGAAGAACTCATGTGTTAAATGGGTAGCTCGTGGGGCTGGAGCGGTGGCTCAGCGGTTTCAGTGCTTGCCTGGCAAGCACGGGGACCCGGGTTCAAACCCCAGCACCACGTACACAACTAAGTGTTGAGCAATGAGGGCCATGTGAAAAACTCAATAAAGTTGTTCCTCTCTTTCTCTGTCTCTCTCACTGTCCCTCTCTCTTTAAAAAAAAAAAAAAATGGGTAGTTCGTGGAGGAATGACATCGGCTTCTGGGATGGTTCCCCCATCTTCCCAATCCCCAGACTCCTATGAGTTCTTCATATACCCTCCCCCCTCCCCATCCCCTTCCCTATACCTCCAAGTATCTTTAGTACTGCTTTTAATAATTTTTTCTTACAGCACTCTCACTTTGTTTCAGATTTTCAGTGTCTCCTAATCATATACATTTCTACATAAACAGAGAATCAAAACTGTCAAGGGAGGAAATAAAGGAAATAAAACTGAGTGAAGGCATGAATCAAACAGCTCTGCAATTGTAGTGTTGACCTTTGATTTCCTGTCCCCTGTGATTATGGCCTAGGTAAATGCAGCCTTAGGCTTCTGGCTTTGTAGTTAAACCAGTTTTGTGTTTATTGTTTAATTTTATCATCATGATTGTTTTATATAAGTCAGATATAATGATCCTTCTTTAAGAAATGAGATGCTGTGCGCAGATAATTGATCTACCTAAGAATTTTCAGCTGAGTAATAAAGTGATTTTTTTCGACAACTTGAAAACATGTCTTATGATGCAATGTCTTTCTATGAATTGTAGATGTGTCTTCAACTCTTCTAATTACTTGGAATCAAGTCTTCAGTATTGGCCATGAGATTGACAAATCTTGAAACTTGAATCAGGGTAGCTGTTAGAAAAGTATGTCATTTGAGTGGTCCCTCGGCCACTTCAAATGTGGCCCGTGGTTTTCAACCAGGGGATCCTTTTCTTCCTGGTCAATGTGTATAGATACTGTCCTGGCAGGTGGGGGTAGGGGCCCTACTGACATCTAATGGGTAGGGGCTAGGGATGTTGATAAACATCCTACAGTGCACAGGGCAGCCCATCAGAACAATCAGTGATTCAGCCCAAAATGTCAGTAATGACAAGGCTAAAAACCTCTAAAAGCGGAATAATCAGATACACTGAAATACAAGCAAACACAAAACCTTCTAAGTAGCTTTGGTTCGTATTCTCACTCAGCAGTATACTTGTCCTTTCTTCTTTTCATGAATATTGTTATAGATTTTAGGAATAGGAGAATTGCTGTGAGTACATATGGGTTTGCTTCTTCTTTCCACGACAAGGTAAAGTTGGACGACACGTCACTACAGATTTAAAACAGGAATGTGACAGTAACAACTTCTAACTTATGAGATTGTTTTGAAAATAAAATAATGCATGTAAAGTACTGAACACCAAACCTGGAAAGTAAGTGCTCAATAATTAATAGCTGTTTCTTAACGTACTAAGAATTATGTTTTCCCTCTATTTCCAAGATTGCACATAAGTTTTTGCCTCACATCAGAACCTTTGAAAGGTCCTGGGTTCTTGATGACCATCTGCCCATTTTATAACTTTCACAGCTTCTTTATTTCCTTAGTTCCCATTGAGCACGAGCTACACTACTTTGGTGCTTGGAAGACATTCTTTTTTCAATCTGGATTCTGATAAAGTGTCTGCGCACTCCACTCTGCCTATTTATTATCCTGATATGACATCATTCTCTGTATCTCCTATCCTCTTTAGTGGACCTAGTAGATATTATCCTTTACCACTTTGTCTCCGTGGGAAACTGTCTAGGTTATTCTCCCACATAGATACAATGGGCAGTTAGGTCCACTTCATTGCTACAGTTTACTCACATGCGGGGGACTCTAGAACCTTGTTGCATTTGTGGGCCCATGAAACTGATTTAGGTGTCCTGTGCTCTTGGATCCCAAAACTTACCTAGGGACTCTCTTGTTCCCCTTTGCAGGAAGCTCTGACAGATATGGAAACATAACTTAGAAAGCTGTTTCTCAGAGGCCTGTCCCAAAGTCAACTTAATTCATTTGTTGTTCTCTATGATGCTTCCCAAGTCTCAACTAAAATGAAGAGTTCTATATACGATTATACAGCATCCCAGCAGCTTTGAAAGGGTCCTTCACTTCTGTTGTTTATAGTCAGACTTCAGATTTTTAAAATTCAAAACCAAGAAATCATTCTTTCTCTCTTTCTCTCTCCCTTCCTTCTTCTCTCTCTCTCTCTCTCTCTCTTTCTCTCTCTCTCTCTCTCCTCTCTCTCTCTTTTTCTCCAGTCTGCTGTGGCTTCCCTTAATTTATGGCAACCTGGCTGAAGACCTTATGGCAGTAAGAACTATTGCATTTGTTAAACATATCAAGTATTATATAATCAGTTTATCATTTCCTGTTACAATCTACTCTACTTAATAACACACATACTTTACAGTTACAGTGTTTGGCATTTAGAAATCTAGGCATTCTTCAATTTGTTAACATCGGTGCAACACTGAGATGGAAAGTCAGCTTCCTCTTAACTTAGCAACCTGTTTGGAGTAGCTTTGCTGATTCTGTTTGATCTTTCCCAGTTCTGTTTTCCACAAAACATGAAATTTGAGCCTCCCAGAAAATCTTACCTTGCTCGTACTGCACCCATAATTTTCTGTTCATCTCTTCTCTACCTTTTCTATCTTCAAGGAGTAAAAAGAACTGATTTAGGTCAGTTCTTCCTGAGTCCTTCAGGACAGTTCAAACAACTGGATGCTTTCCTTGTGGTACATGAAGGAGTCTCAGGGGTTACAAGAGCTTGCATAGAATTGGAAGATTTAATTTCCAGATAAACATATACTACTTCTAAAACAGCCCCAGCTGCGAAATGTCTAAAGGCTGCAGATTTTTCTTTCCCATTTTCCCTTTCACAGTTGCCCTTCTACCATTTTACAGAAGAAAGATACAACTCTCACTCAGCTACTATTTTTCTCCCAGCAAGAAATGTAAACATCCCCAGGGAACCAAACAGAGAGGCAATTGGAGAATGTTTTGTTTTTGAAGGATAGTCCCAAGAGCAAAGCAAAGAAGTGTTAGAAGTAATGAAAGGGACAGTCTTCTTTGAGCCTACTTACATACTTCTTATTTACAGCTGGAATGAAATTGCACTCTGCCTTTTAATACTTCTTACCAATGCTTTATTGGGTATGTACGTGTGCCTGTGTGTTTCCATATACACAATACACATTTCTGTATGTGTTTTTATCTCTATACCTTTCTACAGGTGTATGTATATGTATGCATACCTATATGTACATTCATCTCAATCTATCTCTGTATCCTTACCTGTGACAGAATTAGAGTTCAATAGTGAAAAGATCATTTCAAGAATATATACCATACGTCGATTTTCATTAAAAAATATATATAGTCTTCCATTTTCTAGGAAAAAGAAGTCAAATTTGGGTGAATTATTTGACAATGAGAACTGGCTTTTGCCAATGCAGAGGTTTTTGTTAAACTGAATGAGCTAAATCTACACTTCCGAAGTTTATTAAAAGGTACATTTTTAAAGGATATACCATATGAAATTTTCCAAGAAAATACATCTTTTGCGATTTGAAATAATGTTTCGGTATGAAAATTTGGATTTTCCAAGTTTCATATATTAAAATCTAATTACAGTGTGGTAATGTGAGGTAAGGGATTCTAGGGGAATCCACAAGCACAAAATTCCAAGCCATGAGAGCTGCTTCAGGGATTGCACCCAGCAAAGTTAAAGGCACAGAGCTATGAGGAGTTTGGGGACACAACCCCTACGTCCATGTGCCTTGAAAAGAGGACATACGATCAAATGGCAACTATTCTCAAGGCTTCTCATGTAAAAATGCTGTTGGTCCTGTTGGGCTTTGGATTTACATGGGACCAGTTACCCATTTTCTCCTTTTTCATTTCTCCCTTTTGAAGTGGGAACATCTATACTATGCCAGTCTCATCATTACATTTTGGAATTTCATAAGCTTTTTGTTTCCACACATGTCCATTTGGAAAGCAATGAACTTCAGAATGAAACTTCAGGCTTTTGAGGTGCTATTGGAGAGTTAAGAATTTGGGAGCTTTGGAGATGGGTATTTCACAAGTAAAACATACATGAATTTTGGGGAGGGCAAGGGACATCATTCTATAGTCTGAATATTATTTTCACTTAAAATTCATATTTTGAAATCTAATTCCCAATGTGATAACATTGAGTATTGAGATTGAACTTTTTTTCTTTTTCTTTCTTTTTTCTTTTTTTGGTACCATGGATTGAACCCAGAGGCACTTAACCACTGAGCCACATCCCCAGCCCCTTTCACTTTTTTTTTTTTTTTAATTTTGAGATAGGTCTCACTAAGTTGCTGAGGCTGGCTTTGAATCTGTGATCCTCCTGCCTCAGCCTCCTGAGCTGCTGGGGTTACAGGCATGTGCCACTGTGCTTGGTAGGTTGACAATTTGGGGAGGTAATCAGGTCACAAGGGTGAATCGTTCATGAATGGGATCATGCCTGTTTAAAAGTGTTCTTATGGAATTTGTTCATCCCTTCTGTCATATAAGAACACATATAAGGTTCCATCTTTGAACAGACAGAGTATGCTGGCATCTTGATCTTGGACTTCCCAGACACCAGAATAGTGATTAATAAGTTTCTAATTTTATAAATTACTCAGATTATTAGTAATAGTTCTCCAAAGATACAGAACCAGTAGGATTATGAATAGAGAGACAAACAGACAGACAGACACATGTGTACATAGATGAGTGGCAATTTATTAGAATTAATTCAAACTATAATGGAGGCTGAGAAGTCCCATAATAACTATCTACAAGTGGAGAACCAAGGAAGAAAATGGTATAATTCTCAATTCTAAGTCTACAGGCTCTGTTGAAAGTTTTGGAGTTCAAAGGCCAGAGAATCAGGAGTTCTGATGTTCCAAGTCAGGAGAAAGAAAGGTGTCCCAGCTCTAAAAGAGAATGTAGATTTGTCTTTCCTCTGTTACATAAGAGATACTGACCAATTGAATGGTACCACCCAGATGGAGGATAAATCTTCCTCACTAGTCCATGAATTCACATGCCAGTCTCCTCTGGAAACACCCTCAGACAGACCTAGAAATAATGCTTTATTATCTAAATAGTTAACCCTTAATCCAGGCAAGGTGACATTTAAAATTGACCATCATACAGATCTAAACTTTTTCTTATAGCTGCCCCGTTGCCCTAGACATATGCCAACGTACATAGGACAAGAGGGTACCTAATTTTCAAATTCTTAAATAGGGTACAAGACCAAATGTTTTTAAATTGACAAATAAATGTGTACATATTTTTTGTGATGTGCCAAAAATGCATATATATTGCTGAATGACTAAGTGTAGGGAATTAATATATGTGTGGTTTTCCACTGCTATCATTTTTTATAGCAAAAATATTTAACATGCATTCTCTTACATTTTTAAAGAATACAATACGGTGTAAGTTCTGAGAAATGTTTCATTGCATTAGGCAACTTTGCCATTATGAGAACATCACAGAGTATGCTCACACAAATCAAGACCTCTACAACTTCACTAGGTGATATAATTTTACGGGACTACTGCCATCTATACAGTCTGCTGAAGCTTTTCCATGCTGTACTTGAACTGTCTCTTGAATATAATCCTGCTATTAAACTTAAATTTTATATTCTTTGAATCATGTTTCCCCAGCTTTTATTCCTCTCCCCAAATTCCTGGTAACCACCAATCTACTTTACTTCTAAGAGTTCAACTATTTCACATTCTACGTATGAGATCATGTCTCCCCTGTCTTTCTATGTCTGAATTATTTCCCTTAGCCTAATTTTCTCCAGGTTTATCTACATTATCACAAATTACAGAATTTCTTCTTCTTAAAGTCTGAATATTATTCCATGATGCACACATACCACAATTTTTTTATCCATTCATCTGTTATTAGGTGCTTAAGTTGATTCCATATCTTAGAATCAACTATTGGCTGTTGAGAATAGTGCTATAACTAACAAGAGAGTGTGGGTGTCTTTTTGACATATCGACTTCATTTCCTTTGAATATGTATGTGTATGTGTGTGTGTGTGTGTGTGTGTGTGTGGTACACATACACATATCTCCAATACTGGGATTGCTTTTTGAATGAAACTTCACATTGTAATTGTTAAATCATTTTCTCGGATCATAAATGATAATGCAATATCTATTGTTCCATATCTAGAATTGCTCTTTAAATGCTTGACTTCACACTTGCCCACGTTGGATCTCAATTACCTTTTGTCTTACCCTGCAGAACTTCATGAGTTCTTCCTGTACTTCACTCCTACTGACTCAGCATTCCTTTGCTTAAAAGAGCTGAGATAGTTCACTGTGTACTCCCACTTTTAGGTTATTTATAAAAATCTTTAAGTAAAATTACTGTCAAACCTGGGGAATGACATTGTTAAACTTTCCCACTCAGTACAGATTTAATTTAGTTCTGTTCTTTTTCTTTTAATTGTGTCTACTCCTTACCCACAGTAACCAACATGCATTTGTTAAACAGCACACTGTGTGCTTTAAAAGCCTCACAGCATACTGATGAATTCTAAGACATTAAAGGGATTCTACTTAATCACAAAGCAATTAAACTGTATTTGCTTTTTAAAACAGTCTCAATAATGAATCTTTGCTTAACAGCATGCATTGGTTATATTCACCATTTAATGTTCTGGTTCTTCCATTATTGAATGGTTTTTACCTGTGTTTCCTAATGACAAAATGTAGACTGACACAATTGTTTTTCTCAGTTTTGAAAATTTATTCAGTCAATACTGAAAGTATTTTGAACCTATATCTGAATGATGTGGAGCATTTCTTAGAAACATTATAATATTATAAAGAATGGCAAACGTCAATAGTTTATTGTAGGCAAAAAGTCCTTCATGATATGAATAACTTATATGAATGATTCCCATAAGTCAAATCATGGGCCAGAGCCATTTTTCTGATGACAATTTTGCCAAGCCAATGTGAAATGATGAAAATACAGACATTCACTATAGCTTAACGACATGGTTGAACATTTATTTAATGAAAAATTTATTCTTACATCATTCTGATTATTTTTGTATATGTATATGTTTGCTGATAACATTGTTATGGAATGAGGAAGGCAGGCATTTTTAATGTGTATAGATGGTAAGTGATAAAGTTATCAGACTTATGCCTACCTTCTTCATTTTTTAAAAAATTTTATGATTTGTGATTTTCTAAATATTAGCAACATTTATTTATACAAAATATGCAAAGAATTTTATCTATTCAGCTGAGCCTTGGTTTTAACAGCTAAGTAAGTTTATATCTTCCAAAACTGCACTGTTATTCCAAATATTCACTCCCCACAGCAGTCTGACAGTCAAATCATTCAACCTAAGGTGAAAATATATATTATATGCGTGAGTCAACTATGTAACTATCTCACACAGAAGATTCATTCTTAACACATGTTGCTCCAAAAATTTTATTTTCAAACTACCCATAAATTAGAATTTTCTCTGTATTATGTGTAGATAGAGCATTATTGGATGTGTTTGTGTATGAATGCAAATCTGTGTCCTTTTTCCCTTTAACATGCATGTTATCAAGGGTAAAGCAGTTGATTTAACTTGATAAATTAACTTGTTAATATATACATTATATTTTTATAATGTATTATAGAAATCCATACACACGAAAAAGAATTAATGTAATAATACTTGAAAGTATTGGTTACATTTTACAAATTTGTTTCAGCACTACCAAAGTCCCAAGTAACTTGCTGAGTGTTGGGGATAAATAGAACCAGGATAAAAGATTTGAAAACAGACTGAGAAACTAAACTGATAACAATCTGAGCATTGTATAAAGTCAGAAAATGGAGAGAGAGAATATAAAATGGAGACAAGCTTAGTGAAAGCTTGTCTATGAAATGTGAGATCTCTAACTTAGTCCCTATATTGCGAATGCTGTGTTATTTTGAACAAGTAAAAACAAGAAGAAAAAAACTGAAGAAATATAAATGAAAAACGTTGAAGTTTATTAAATACTGAATTTCTCACCTGTATAAGTGCATTTTTATTTAGCACATTCTTTTCATACTGGGAATAGGTTTTTAATAGACACCATGCTTAATCATCTTCAAGAATCTGCAACTGTGATTCAAAGATGTTTCATATTCCGCTTAAAATACCAAGTATCTAAAATAAAAAGAATACATTAGTCTTCATCCTGGAGCTTTGAGACAATAACTAATAGTGGACTTATGACACTTCCCTCTGCTGTCTACAGGTGTCCCTGAGTCATCAGCCACATACAGTATGACTTCCACTGGATGGGTGTTACAGCCTTAAACCTGGAATTTCCTCATGTTTAAAACAAGTGCTCAAAACACTTGTTAGTTCTGATGCATCTTTTGTTGGATAATCTCCAGAAATTCACATCACCAAGG
The DNA here is from genome assembly GCA_004027875.1 of Aplodontia rufa. NCBI lineage: Eukaryota > Metazoa > Chordata > Mammalia > Rodentia > Aplodontiidae > Aplodontia > Aplodontia rufa. The sequence continues at coordinate 14,036 of PVKS010025128.1, read as the reverse complement.
ATGACAATAAGCATAATAATCATTAAGGTGTTACTTGATGGGTTCTGAAAAATTTCATTTTCTAAAAGATTTCAACTGCCAGAAAGTTGCTAATATAGAGACATCACATAGTGAAATACCTTTTCCACTGGACTAAGAATTTGATTTGGCTATGATTAAACCATTCCAGGGGAAAGTGATGAATTATTTCATGTTTATTGTTAATACTTTATTAGTAGTAAGGAAGAGTTCACGTGTTCTTTTCCAAAGCAACTGTGAACTAATCTCACTGTATAATGAGGCATATTATGGAGAATTTTTGAAGGCCAAAACACAGAGTAGAATTTCCAGAGGTGTATTCTCCATGGAAGATGGGTGAAAAAAATGTCATTTCAAAGAATTTTTTTCAAATAATATTTTCCAGTGATTGTCTATTTTATCAACTACAACAATAAGTAAAAGGTATAGATTGCTTGCTATGTGACCAGTAGTGTGCCAGGTTTGCAATGATGGCTAAAAACCAATGCATTGTTAGAAGACCAGGCATTTCAACTTGATATTGTGAGCTCGCAATCCTCTCAATCAAAACAACATCTGCCACACCCACAACTGTTGATATAAATGGTTTAAAAAAACATCAGTGCATAACACGGTAAAGACAAAACACTTGAACAGATAATTTTAAAAAGATGCAACATTCTTAAAACATGCAGTAAAATTATTAAAGGTACGAAACAAATTTCACCTCACTGGGAGCTCAATAAATTCAACTTAAAAGCACTATAAAATCATATATAATTATTCAATAGGTCATCAATAATTTTTCCAAAGATTGGTTGTCTTCCTGTATTTTCAATCTGTAAACCATGCCTCAGGTCATATGAATTCTCTCACTTGGTGTCCATTACCAACTACCCAATCTCTTTTATGCAGGCCAAAAAATAAAATGTCATATTTTTCTACACAACTTCTGAGAATTACATCACAATTCTCACTGAGAAGCAATCAGAAGTTTTCCAGTAATCACTTGACTATCCACACACAATCATAAACCTTCGAGAACAGGTTTTGTCTCCTCCACCCTAATCTCTCCTGGTCTCCAGATGTTATACACTTTAGCAACAAATTATGAAGCCACGAACTTGTCAGACTCTCAGGGAAACAGAGGGACAGGTTACTGCTGACACTGTAGTACCCCTGTACTACCTCAGACTTCTGATCTGAGACAAACAAAATGCTTCTTGTTTAGGTATGGTTAAAAGATGTGCAATTCTTTGTGGTCCAATCTTAATCTCTGCAGAGAGAGAGACTGGTCTTTATGTCTCAATAATCTTTAGAATAATGAGACCGTATATTCAGTCATTTAAATTCTGTGAATTATTCCAAGGACATGGATTTACACAAGACCTTTATGGCCTAAAATGAATGAGTTTGGATAATAAATTATATTATATGCAAAATGTGTTTATTTCGGCAGTATTTATAATACTGAAAGGTAGAAAATATTAAATGGCAAGTAGAGGATGAACAATAAATTAAGTCATGTTTATTTAGTGGGCCATTATCTATCAATAAAATGACTCTTGAAAATAAGTAATACAAAAATAAAATTTATTTTAATATAAATAATAAAAAATAATATTTAAATTATACATAATATTATTAAAATTCTACATTAAAGCAACTATGATGCTAAAGTTTGTGTGAAGTTGATATACGTTATGGAACATTTTGTTTCTATTTCATTATTTGCTTTTTTCTTAATATGACTATAGTAATGCTTAAATAGGTACTTATAAATTTCAGAACTTCTATTGCATGAAAATTCAGCAACATATAAAAGCAGAATGCTTTAATATTTTGGTAGTATTATGGTTTAGATGTAAGGTGTCCCCCAAAAGCTCATGTGTGAGAAATGCAAGAAACTTCAGAGGTGGAATAATTGGGTGATGACAGGTGTAACCTAATCAGCAGCTCCATCCACTGATTGGATTAACTGGGTGGTGGCTGGTAAAGTACACCTAAGGTGGGTGATGTTTTATTAGCAATCATTATGAATTCATGATTTTAAGTGCCATTTGTGTGAGCTACTGTTTCTAATTATGCTCATGTTTTCTTAGGTATGGTATGTGTGAGCCTCTTCATGGTCTTTCCTAAATTCATTTGATACATGTAATGTCCTTATTTTCTTCTATAGTAAGTTCTTCCACGTTAATTAAGTACCTTTCCTGCCCAGGCCTGGGATTTATTATTTTTCCAAAGATTCTTGTTCGTTTTTGTAGGAAACAATTTAGAGTGAACAGTGTGGGTGCCTAAGGAGCTTATTAACTTTTACTTCTTATTGGTGGACAAAAATAGAAAATCATGTTACATGTACATATGCATGTATACTTCAGTCAAATATCAGAACTGTAGAAATGTTTAAGAGTATTTACCCATACAGCTGTAACTCCTTTGCCCACTACTACACATTCTAAAATCTCATAATATCAGTAGAGTTATTAATTTTCTTTATGCTCATGTTAGGCAGACTTTAAAGTTGCCCTGAATTCTCCATCTCCTGGTAGTAAAGCCCTAATTTAGTCCCATCCTCTTGGATGTGAGCTGGACGTAGTGACTCACTTAACACGAATAAAATTCAGTAAAAGTGTTGGGTGGTGTTCTCCTGGAAGAATGTGACTTCTGTCTTGCTGTTTTGATCAAATTCCAATGATTTGCCCTCTGGTGACAGCCACACTTGGGAAACTTAGAAAGATCTCCTTCCTACCTTCATCACGGAAGAACTGGCATCTCACAGCCCATGAAGAATCAAATCCTGCCAACTAGCAAACGAGTGAGCTAGAAAGCAGGTCCTTTCTCAGTTTATCTTTCAGTTGTTTCCAAAGATTGAAACTACAACTGACATCACCTTCTTACCACCTTTGAGTAACCTCAAATACAGGCACCCAGTTAAGATGCTCCCAGATTCGCCATCTTGAGAAATTGTAAGATAAAAATATTTATTGTTTTAAGTAGCTAAATCTGGGTGCTGCAATAGATAGCTAACACAATACCCTAACACATAAAACCTTGTCTCATAAGAAATTATGCTTGTCATTCTTGCTGCCAACAATATGAATAGTTAGATGTTGAAATAAGTTAAGATTTTTTTGTACCTTTGGTTTTGTATATAAACTATGAGGGAGGGACAGTAACTGTGTTTTATTTATTTATATATTTTTAGTAATGGGTATTGATCCAGGGGCACTTTACCATTGAGCCACATCCCTAGCCCATTTTATTTATTTATTTATTTTTACTTTGAGACAGGGTCTCTCTATCTTGCCAAGGCTGGCTTTGAACTTGGGCCTCCAGAACCACTGGGATTAAAGACAGGCACTACCATACCTGCTAATTATTTTTTTTAAGAGAGAGAGGGAGAGACTGAGAGAGAGAGAGAGAGAGAGAATCAAATTTTATTTATTTTTCATCTAGTTCTGGTTTCCCCAACAACCAATTGTGTATGTGGTGCTGGGGTTTGAACTCAGGTCCTTGCATATGCCAAGCAACCGCTTTAATTGCTGATTGACTGCTTCAGCCCCTAGTTATTGTGTTTTAAACTCAATTTAATTTCTGTCTATATGATTATGCTTCTCCTCAACACCAAAAAAATTATATTGTTTGTTTTTCACTGTTATAAATTTAGCTTTATTGTATAATCATGTCAATATTTACATAATTTAGCATCATGTAAATTATATTTTTTGACACTGTTCCAGAATTTCATTTTTTTAATCTAGTTCCCATGAGTAAATTTTCCTTTATTTAAGGAAACATTATATATATATATTATATAAACATTATATATATATATATATAATATATATATAACTTATGTACCTTTAAGGTATATAAGTTAAATGGTAGCATACTATATACATAGTTCTTCCCTTTGCTTTTCCTCACTTGCCAATATATTCTAGATTAGGATTTATCTATGTCATCACTCTTGACATTACATGTTGTGAGGGCTATTCCATATCATAGAATGTTTACCAACATCACTTGTCTCTACACAATAGATGATGGTAGTTATAACACCAAACAAGCCTCCAAATACTGCCAAAGGTCCTCCAGGGGAATATCATCATTCCTTTTCCTTTTAGCACTGTGCTAAACATACGGAAAATTTCATTCCTTTTTCACAACCGTATAATATTCATTTATTTGTTTATACTATAGCTTATAACCAGTGTCCTTTTGAAGGACATTTTGGTCTTTTACAGGTATTTGATATTATGTATAGACCCGCATCAAGTAATCTTTAGCTATTCTCTTTATATATTTATGGCAATGTGTCATTGCAATAGGCTCTTAATAGCAAGATTGCTACATGAAATGCATCTATATTTTTGAAAGATATAAGTAAATTTTAGACTCATCCACTAGGGGTTAACCCATTTTACTTTGTGCTAGTAAAATGCTTCCATCTGGCTTCACCCATATAATATGTTGTCAAATTTTATTGCCAGTCTGACAGGAAGTGAGGAAGCCACCGCATCATTTCCCTAGGATTTCTCATATGAGGACGGCTCAGCAAACTTTCTTATATTTGATGTTCATTTTCACTTTTTTTCTGTGAATTATCTGATTATATCTATTGTCTTTTAACTATTAGTATTTTTTTACTTTGTTTTTTTCCTTAGGAGACCTTTACATATTAGTTTTGCAAGAATTACTTGTGTAAGTGGAAAATATTTTCGAATCATCTATTTTCTACTCATTATGAATGTTAATTTTTTATATCTTTTAAATTATGTCAATATATTAATTTATTGTATCAGAGTTTGAGCAATAATTAGTAAAAACATCCCTATAGCCAAAATAGAGGTGGGTTAGGAATTGTGGGATACACCTGTAATTCCAGCATCTAGGGAGGCTGAGGCAGGAGGATCACAAGTTCAAAGCTAGCCTCAGCAATTTAGTGAGACACTGTCTCAAAATAAAAAATAAAAGGCTGGAGATGTGACTCAGTAGTTAAACATCCTGGGTTCAATCCCAGGTACCAAAAAACAAAACAAAACAAAAAAGAGGGGATATATCCAAGATTTTCCCTGTTAATTGTACAGTTTCTGAATCATTTTGTATTTAATCTGTGGTATAGTAAGAGAAAACAACTTTAATTTTATCCTCTCTTTTCTTTCCTTTTTTTATGCTAAGAATTGAACACAGGGACCCATAACCACTGAACCACATCACCACCCTTGACTCCATTTTTTTTTTTTAATTTTGAGACAGCGTCTTGTTAAGTTGCAGAGGGCCTTGCTAATTTGCTGAGGCTGGCTTTGAACTTTCAATCTCATACCTTATCCTCCTGATCCTCTGGGAGTATAGGCATGAGCCACCATGCCCATCAATTTTATCTTTTTAAATGTGACTGTACAGTTATTCTAATGCCACTATTTTCAAAAGTTCATTTTTCAAACTGATTGGAGAAGATAATATTATAATATACTATATTTCCAAGCATATTGGGTCTGTCTGGATTTTCAGTTCCATTTTTAGTATCTTTATCCAATATCATTTACAAGCCAGAATTTACTTGTTTTAAGGATGCAACTAAATAATTGGTAGCAAATTTGTAGCAATATGCAACCATCACTAAAATTCAAGTTTAGATAATTTCCATCACTCCCTAAACATCTCTTGCTTCTTTGCCATCACTGCCCATTCCCATCCCCACCCAGAGAAAAATGCTGATCTTCCATGTGTCTTCATAGATATTATACTTCTGAAAATTTTGTTTAAAAATATTCATGTAATATTTGATATTCAAGTCTGGCTTCTTTCACCTAAGCATAATGGATATTTTTAGATTCAACAAATTTGTAATTTAGATTTTTTCATTTTTATGGCCAAATAATATTCTATGCAGATAAATCACATTTTCAATTCAATTATGAATTTATGGATATTTGGGTTATATCCAGTTTTCACCTGCTATAAACAATACTACTATGAATATTCATACCCAAGTCCTGAGCATACCATTTTTATTTATCTTAGAGGAATAAGATAAATTCTTGAATTTATCTTACTGAATTTATCTTACTGGCATTACTGAATCATATGGTAAATTTACGTTCAACTGTTTCAAAAAATTCCATACTCTTTACTTGAATTTTTTCATCTTTATTTTTGGTTTGTCTTTGTGTTCAAACCATGCTAATTTCACTACAAAATGATGTATCTTCTAATAGCTGAAGGGCTAGATTCTCTACTCAATAAGGTAATTCTTGAATATTCTTGTTTTATATTTTTTCAAACTTCAGTTTGGAAAAATTATAATTTACTTAAGATTCCATTAAATGTGGAGATAACCGATATTGCTACATATGAAGTTTTTGCTTTCAAGAAGGAGGTACAACTTTCTATTGGTACAGCTCTAGTCTTGAATTTATTAAGAAAATTATATTTTTGGCTTTCTTGAAAGTTTTTTTCCTGAGTATCTTTTGTTTTCTAAACTATTTTAAAAACGGTTTTCTCTCCCATTACATCTAGTAAGAGGGTTTTTGTTTTTGTTATGAAGGCTATTGATTTTTTGTGTTGATTTTATAATTTTCTACTTTCTTCAATTATCTTCTTGTTTATAGTACATTTCCCATTGGCTCACTGGTTTTCCAGATCTATAATAGTACCATCTGAATATTTTTAAAAAGGAGTTTTATATCTTTCTTTCCAATTCTTAAACCTCTTATTGCATTTTCTTTTTTAATTGGATTGGATAATACCTCCAATAAAATCTAAGTAATAGTGGAAATCGTGAGTATTCTTGTTTTTTCTGCAACATTATCATGAAAGGTAGCATAATTTCCCACCAGCAAAGATGCAGTTTAGGGACTGAAATACTTATCAATTTTATATTATGTAGAAAATTCTTCAATGGAACCAGCTGGATTTGCATTTCTGTTGGGTTTGGTGCTCTGTCAGCAATGTGATTTCTTGCTCGATCACTGGTCTTTATAGACTTTCCTCGTTGCTGGGGACAATTTTGTTAACTTGTATTTTTCTAGCAATTTATTGCTATTAAGTAAGCTTTTAATTCTAGACTTTTCAAAATATTTTATTTTATTGAAGTGTTAGTTGATTAGTAGATTCAAAAAATTTTTCATCTTGCCATTTTGTTTTTTTGCTTTCCTCTTTCGGAGCCTTCTCCCATTAAGATGTGGTCTTTCCCTGACCCCCATCACAACCCATGATTGGGCTGGTAAATGCTGTGTGTATTTTCATTGCTATTTTTCAATGTTTTCATTAGTGTTTATTATAGCTATACATATAGTTAGTTTTATTAGTGTTTTAGTTATACATAATAGTGGGGTTCATCTTGACATAATTGTGTGTGTGGGATTTAATTTGCTCCATTTCAATCCCAAGTACTTCCATTTTCCCTCCTCTCTTCCCTCCATCTGCTCCCCTTCCTCCGATGTCTTGGTCTTCCTTTGAATTATTTGTTGTCTTTTTTGTTTAAATTACTGCTTTGTAGATATACATAAATGTGGAACTCAATGTAGTATATTTTTATATGTACATAGCACAATTTCATTGTTATTGTTAAAGACATGGCTTTTTATTTATTAATTTAATCAAATTTTCTTTTTTGGCTATGATATATTAACAAAGTCACTGAACGAGCAAGATAAACAAAAATTGAAGAATTGTTATTGGTAAGTAAAGAAATAAACAGAAACATTTGATCAGGAATTCACATTAATGGGGATTCAAAATTTGGCAACATTAAGAACAAATTTTTGCAGGGAAACAGGATGAGGCATTGTGATACATGTCACATAACTAAAATTAATCATCTCTCTTTAGTTAAATACAAATGTCAGAAGAAAAATTTAAGGATAAAAATCTTAAAAGTCTGATGTACCTGCATAGTTGTACTTAAACTATCTCCATAGTATATGTCTATATATATTCTTTTTAAAGCAAAACAGAAGACAACCCAGCCAGTTTGTTATTTTCTGAATTTCATTTTTAAGTTGAAACAAGTATTCCACATCTTATAACATCAAAATACTTAACCCAGACTTTAGGCAATCCTTAACACTGCTTCCAAGCTGTAGTAAAAATGCCAGCTCTTGGCTGTGGGTATCGACAGTGAAGAGAATGGAAGTTATTATGAGCAATTTCAAGAACTCACACTATGAAAGGGGTGAGCCAGATCTTTAGTCACAGGAGGAAGTTGCTAAGTGAACAACCTTTTATTTCCTTCTCCTCCTCCTTTTTTTCTTCCTCCTCCTCTTTCTCCATCTTCTCCTTTTCTCGTCTGCTTATTTTTGTAATGCTGAGAATAGAACATGCTAACCACACATCCAGCCCCTGAACTATACCTCCCCGTCCCTGTTATTATTATTTTTAACGAAACCTTAAATGAAGACAAAGAATCTAGGTGCCTAATGTACAAAGTCATAATTTAAAATAATTACTTTAAAGGTTAACCAAACCCATTGCTGGCCAACATCTTGGGAAGCTAAGAGAAATGGAGTCAAAAATTCCAGAAATCCAAACAGTAGCAGAGGAAACTCAGCTTCCCTTCCCTCACATTATCATGCATCCTCTTTCCACAGTTCAGTTAATTTGAAGACGCTTTTGTTGGTGTTTTTTCAAACCTCAAAAATACTGGATTTGGGATCTCTTTTAAAATTTCTGTGTGCTGTGGTTCTTTAACTGTAGCACAACAAATAAGTCCACTGAAAGAGCAATCAAAAATGTATCCACATATTCACTTGAGCAACAGATATTTGTTTGTACTAATTACAGATACTCCACAACTGTTGATGGAGATTTACCCAGGTAAATTAAAAATATTGCAAATTGAAAATGCAGTTAATACACAGTCTACGGAGCATTGTAGCTCAGCAACACAGTACACTGGGGAGTTTTGGTTGTTTACCTTCCTGGTTCTCTGGTAATGTTCCTCAGTGGTCAGCATCATTAGAAAGTATCTTACTGTCAATTGCTATCCCAGGAAAAGATCAAAATTCAAAATTGAAAGCATGGTTTCTATTGCATTTATTCTACCTTCATGTCATCTTAAAGTCAAAAATTTTAAGTTGAAAGATTTTAAGTCAAGAGATATCCGTGCCCTTCACTATCTAAAGTACTCAATATTCATCAGTGAACAAGATAGATTAAAAAATGACAATAACAAAAATCATGCCCTCATGAAGCTGGGCATGGTAACAACCCCAGTGACTCACAAAAGAGGAGATGATGGTGGAGATGGAGCTTAATGTTAAAAGCACCTCTCTGGATTCAATCTCCAGTACCAAAAATTAATTAATTCATTAATTAATTAATTAAAATTTAAAAACATACTCTCATGGGATGTAAACTCTGTTAGGAAGTGATAATAAATATAATAAACGAGAAAGCATCAGGAATCAGGGAACCAGTGGGCCACCTCAAAACTCTATTGACCATAGTAAGGAAATGACGGTGTATTTTTTTTATTTTAAAGAGAAAGGGACAGTGAGAGAGACAGAAATAGAGTCAATTTTTATTTAGTTTTTCATGTAGTTTTTGTTGCTCTAACACGATTGTATACGTGGTGCTGGGGTTTGAATCCACGACCTCGCACATGCCAGGCAAGTACTGTAACCATGGGGCCACCAGTGACAGTGTATTTTGGGAACTGATTAATGGTATGGAGTTAAATGCAATAAGAAAGGACATAAGAAGCATGTAGGTGGTGATGGGTTTAAATTGAAATAAGTCGGATAATGATGGTCCTTCTAACATGGTAAGTTTTTGCAAGGTCACTTGTGTAACCTAGGGGGAAGACTAGCAGTCTGAGGGACAGCAAAGTCAAAGATCTGAGGCAAGGGTGTACCTCCTCTGGCCTCTGAGCAGCAAGGCAGTGGTGCGGCTGAGGCTGAGTGAAGCAAAAGGAAAAGTTACAGAGATGCTGAGAGGGTGCTGGCTTGTGTAAGGCCACAAATGCAGAAGACATTTTCCTTTTTTCTTCTCAAGCTGCAGAGCCATTGTACATTTTGGGGCAGAGAACTTAGGACAACAGAGGTCATACTTCAATCTCCACTTTTTTTTATTTAATTTTTTAAGAGAGAGAGGAACAATGATATATGTATGTGTGTGTGTGTGAGAGAGAGAGAGACAGAGAGAGAGAGAAAGAGGGAAGGTGAGAATCAATTTTATTTAGTTTTTTCATCTGGTTTCATTGCTCCAACACTATGTTACATATGTGGTGCAGGGGTAGATTGAACTCGTATCCCCACACATGCCAGGCAAGTGCCATGGTAACAAGCCATTACTCTAGGCCACATTATGTTTATTTATCAAAGATCTTCAGATATTTGGGATTAGCTAAGAAACTTCTTAGGCAATGCTCCCTCCCTTGAAGAATTCCTTGTTTCACAACTGAAGGGTATTTTTAGTTTGAAAAGTGGAGGTTGAGGGCTAGAGTGGTGGTTCAGCAGTTATAACGCACCATGTACACAAAGAAGTGTCAGAGCAACAAAGGCCAGATTAAAAACTAAATAAAATCGATTCTCTCTTTCTCTCTCTCACTGTCTCTCTCTCTTTAAAAACAAAAACAAAAATATATAATATATTCTCAGTTGATGTTATTATAAAGTTTTGGAATGATTGAAATTGATGAAACTATATCAACCAACCAGAATTCATGTTGCATATTATTTTTAAAAATCATCAGGAAAGCTGTAGCTAGCATTGCTATTTCCACCTCACAGAACCAGTTGCAAAACTCCTCAAGTCCATGTTATTAGGGTCCCAAGACATGCCACAATTTCATTAAGTCTGAACTAAGAACCCCTTAACACAGGAATAGCTGCCATTGGGTGGTGTGTGCATCTTATTCACCAGAGGTTTCCCTGCCAGAAGCTCATGTGTTTCCTTCAGATAGCATCCCGTATGGCTCTTAACCAGGAGAAGGAACAAAGACAGCACACACATTACTAATTCTCCTGGCTAGACTCGGAAGTGCACTCTTTTTCCAGGTAGTTCCTCTACTATCACTTATGTTGGATCATGGTGATAGCTCACAACTGTAGGAGCCACAGTCACTGTGAAAGTTCAGCTCACAGCCCAGTCTAAACAGGCAACCTGACCTATCTTTGTTCACAATGTCAAAATGAGCAGCCCTCCAGTCCATCATTCACCTCTGCGTAATTAACCGCATCAGGCCATTTGGACAATGGAGAGTTCACTTTTGAACTTCAATACATTAACAATCAAAAATAAAGTACTACCTGTTCACATGGCTGATCGGACACAAATACAAAAAAAAAAGAAAGATAGCATTCTTTACCAAAGGACTAATTTCCAGGGGCTAGTCATATAACTAATGCACCTATGTTCTCCATTGGGTTCTTTCTCTCCTGGAATCCTTATAATTCAAACTGTAGAGAGTGGTACATTCTCCCTGTTCATTGAGTTTAATTCTTATTTTTTATTAATTAAAAATGTTGCTTAATGTCTGTGTTTGGTTGGGCTACAATAACAAAATATCATAGACTGGATGGCTTAAACATCAGGAAAACATTTTTCCCAATTCTAAAGGCAGGAAGCTCAAGCTCTGGACTCTGGCATGGTTGGCTTCTAGCAGGGATGGTTTCTGGTGAGAGTTCCCCCCAGACTTGCTGACAGCTGCCTGCTCAATATGTTCACAAGTGGCAGAGATTCTTCCTCTTTTTATAAGACCACCAATATTATCAAATTAGGATCTTACTCCATAAGCTAATTTTTTTAAAAAGAGAGAGGGACAGTAAGAGAGAGAAAGAAAGAGAAAATCAATTTTTCATTTTAGTTTTTCATGTGGCTTTTGGTACTCTGAGACTTCATTGTGTACGTGGTGCTGGGGTTTGAACTCCCTGTACTTGAATACACCTGGCAAGTGCCGTAACTGCTAAGCCATCACTCCAGTCCTCCATAAGCTAATTTAACCTTAATTACAATCTAATGGCCTATCTCCAAATATAGTCCCATTAATGGTTAAATATTTAAAATATGAATTTCAGGAGTGTTTATTTCAGTCCCATGGCAATGTTGTTAAATAATGATTATCATTGGTATTTCAGACTATATATTGTATTTCTTTTTTTTAATTTTTATTTTTGAACATCCATACAAATTTTTAACAAAATAATATAAAATGTGTATAGTTTCTGGATACTAGATTTACCACCAGGAATGCCCCCCCCCCAATTTCCCACCCGTATCCCTCCCTTCCCTTACCCACAATATCTCTAAAAAAGTATTAGGCTGTATAACATTACATCTTATCTGGGTGGCCAGAGTCTAGTTCCAACCTCCACAAATGAGTGGAAACATTCGACCCTTAGTTCTCTGGGTTAAGCTGATTTTACTCAGCGTAATTTCTTCCATAGCCATCCATTTACCTTCAAAGGTTGCAATATCATTGTTTCTAATTGTTGTGTAAAATTCCATGGTATATATGTACCACAGTTTTTGGATCCATTCATCCAGTGAGGGACATCTGGGTTGTTTCCATAGTCTAGTAATGAGCTGCAATGAACATAGATATTGCTGTATCACTATAATGTGCTGATTCTAAATCCCTGGGAAAAATACCCAGGAGTGGAATAGCAGGATCATATGATGGGCTCATCCCTAGTTTTTTGAGGATTCTCCACACTACTTTCCAGAGTGGCTGTACCAGTCTGCAGCTCCACCAACAGTGTGTTAGTGTCCCTAACTCTCCACATCCCTCCAGCATCTATTACTGTTTATTTTCTTCATCTTTGCCATTCTGACTGGTGTAAGGTGATATCTTAATGTGGTTTTCATTTGCATTTCTCTGATTACTAGAGATTTAGAGCACTTTCTCATGTATTCATTGGCTTGCTCAATGTCCTCTGGTGAGAAGTTTCTACTTAACTTTGGCCCATTTATTAATTGGGTTGTTAGTGATTTTGTAGTTGAGATTCATATATTGTATTTCAACACACGTTGGTTCTGTTCTTTTGTCTTTTTAAGTATGTATATAATAGGAATATGTATATTGTGATATGTAATTATGTAATTATGTGGACACAACATACATATGTATTATGCATTCATATATGTATGTACACTGTATACTAATATATGTACATGTATACATGTGTGTATATACTTCTTAAATCAGTTCTTTGTAATAGTTTAACTTAAGAATTTATATTTTAGATTTTTTCTTTGTCTTTTTTCACAGTATTATTTTATTTTTATTCACATAGTTTTAGTACATGCTCATAAGATATAGCATGATAATTCAACATATGCTAAAATGTGTAATGATCAAAGCAAAGGGAATTAGCATTTCCATCCCTTTGTCATTCTAGTTCTTTATACACAAGAGCTGGTTGCAAACTTCAGCCACTCTTGTGTATTGTAGAGCACTTGCACTTGTTTCTCCCAAATGTAATTTGGTGTTTTTCAATGTCACTTCGTTTCTCTTTCCCCCGACTTCCTTGCCTCTGCTAATCACTCTTCTGTTCTCTTTTCCTTTGAAATCAACCTGTTTTTGCTTCTGTTCATTTTGCTGCAGATGATGGAATTTCCTTCTTTTTTTTTTTTTTTGGTCTTTCTTAATTTATTATTATTTTGTACAAGTCTGTGGGGCACAGTGTGATCATTTGGTACATGTATATAGTGTGTAATCTTTTTTTTCTATATGCGTACATGATTTACTTCCTCTCTTTTAAGTTTTGTTTATATTTCATTTCTTTCTTTCTTTAACTGTCCTAAAAGAAATTTTAAAAGTCAGTTTTGTTTTGGTTTATGTAAATGAGATCAAAGACTATTCATTTTTAACTTCCTGGAAAAAAGGCAATTATACTGCTGATAACTGTACTCTATGACTATGACTGTGATTCTCTGTACTCATGGGCACAGATTCAGCTCCAAATCTTGAGGAGACCCCCTGCCTTTGACAGCCATGTTTTTTTTGTGTTTTTTTTTTTTTTACTTATTAGGTGGATATAGAGATACAATTGAGGGGGAAACATTATCAAACATTCAAGAACCATTGTATA